>WAAE01035459.1:0-24258 GCA_013400495.1 Nicator chloris | reverse complement strand
AAAATTCCACTGCAGGTCTTTTACATTTTTGGATTTTTTGGGAGTCTGCCATCAGGAAGATGCTGCACTCTTCCAATTCCATTTCATTCCAATATTTGCTGCTTACTCCTAGTTTTTGTTTTGTTGTTGTTTTTTTTTTTCCCCTGATGTCTGTTCTCCAGTTTGGGCATGTATTAATTCCAAGTTAGAGCAAAAGTTCAAACAAAATTTCCATCCTAAATGGACTTATTCCAAAGACTGTACTTCTGAAAACACTCCTCTTGCTAAGTACACATGAAAGAAGACTTGAGTAATGCTTTTTTTTCATTTACAAGTGAAAAAAAAGTAACAAAAGTACAGAAGAAAATCTGAAAGCTTCATTTGAACTTGATGGCTGTTGAAAAGTGCTCAGAGTACTTGTGACACTATCCAACTGCTAATGTAGCTTCTTATTTTTAATTATGATGTGATATTATGGACAAAGTGAGGCTATAAAGTATGATGATTTATAGGCTGCTTCTGTTAAAGGATTATTTTAAAAGACTTTTTTTCAAGAATCTTGACATAACTTTAAAAGTCACAATTCTCTTAATACTAGTAATCAAAGAATCAAATAATGTCTTCATCAGCATTGTGCACATCTCTACATTCAGCTGTGGCACGAGACACCCTCCCTAAATTAAACCTGCTTAATAGAGAAAACAACGAAGTTTGATAGCCCAGAACCACAAACACTGAGAACCTGAACAGCTCATGCTGACATAAAAGCCTCTCCAAGGCTTTTGGCTCAAGTGGAATAAGAATGCCATATGCCAGAACTGTAAAGGCTCTTCTGCATTAACAAAGTTGCCACATAACCAAGGAAAGTCAACTACATAAAATTAATTACAAGGCTCATTCTTAAAGCAAACACAAGTCTGCTGCATGTGGAATCAAATGGGCATCGGATCAGCCTGAAAATAAATTGCAAGTTAAAAGTTCAACTTACTGCTGGTCTTTTGATCTGTCTAGGAGGACTTGACTGGGGAGAGGGCTTTTTAGATTGCTGTGCTTGTGTTTGCTGCTGCTGCTGCTGTTGCTGTGCTGACTGCTGCGACTCTTTTTGCTGCTGTGTCTGGGATTGCTCTGAACTCTGGGATTGCTGTGACTGCTGTACCGTAGGTGTCTGGGGCGTAGACTGAAGAGATGGTGGCTGCTGCAGCTGATGAGGAGTATGATGAGGCATTTGCTGTTTTCCCTGTGAGTATAGATCCAGGATCTGATGACAGATATCTTAATAATAAAGAAAGAAAATTCCAAAGTATTACAACCTTATAATATACAAGCATGTATTTAACACAATTATCAACTCTGATTTTTACTGGACATCAACTTTGGAAAGATTTATTGCAAATATTACTCATCATTATAATGAATAAAATAACTGTTTAAAAGCAGATTGATTTTCAACTTACACTTGCATTTCTGAGTTTCTTCTGCCTATCCTGAGCAATATGCACACCTTTCAGAAGAAGAACACAGTATCTTGGTAATAATACACTGTATGCCATTACTGTGTGCCTGGAAAGCTGGGTAACCACGCTCACAGGACAGTAATATAGCAAGAAAGCAAGTGGAAGAAGATTATATGTTAAAACACACGTCTAGTTAGGCCAGTCAAAAATGTTTTAGGAAATTAAGCAAAGGACTAGTACTAAATTCTTCTTCCAACACATTAGGCACTAAAGGTCCCCCATAATCTGTTCATCATTCATGGTACATCCCAAAAAACCCTCTATCCTAGCATAATCTGGTCAAAACCACCAATTATCAATGGGAAAACCACTGGAAATCAGGCTCCATTAGTTCCAGTATTTGTAGAACCACTTATTTAAAATGGGGAGTAGATAATCATTAAAAAAATAGAAAACACACCATGACAATTCAGGCTAATTACATGTGTTATAAACTAAATAAATTGTAAAGCAAACATTGAACAAAAGACCAATCATGATGATTAAATATCAGCTAAACTGATATTTAATAACTAAGCTAAGCCTGTTCAATTTAAAACCTGATTAAGGCATAGCACATACGACCTGAGTTACATACTTGACACAAGATTATTTTGACTGAAACCTAGATTAAAAAGCTATTTGCATTTAATGATGACCTAGGCCACACAGTTACAAGAAATGTTGTGCGAAACTGTTTTCATACCTTCCAAAACATCAACAGGAACATCTTGGACAAACTGCTCCCACCATCGTCTGTACATTGGTTTGGATGTCCATTCCTGTATTTCAAACTTACACAAACGGCCTGCTAAGTACATAACTGCAACAGCTATGATCTCAGGCTCCCACTGCAGGGACAGTGTAGTGCAGAGACTGCAAGAGAAAATAAACAAAACACAACCCTGGAGATTACCTGATTGTCCAAGTGCACTTAAATGTACAGCAGCTATAATTAACAGGGTATAAAGTCCCACCATGATTCTAACTTCTCAGGCAATTTTAATGAGGAGCCTTGTTAAACAAAAGAATTTAAAAAGTAAACTATTTCTGGACTACCACTGTCAGGAAATAAGGTCCCCAGTCAGATTTTAGAGCTTCCAAATGTTTGTCAATAAAATGTAAACAAATACTAAAAAAAACCCCCAAAACCCCACAGAACAGCCAAAATGAACTCGTAAAGCAACTTGTCAAGCACAACACAAGTATTTGATCAACCTATAAAAGGTTATCTCTTGAACAGCCTTTGTTAAAGCTAATGCTAAAATAATTGATATTACCGGTATTATTAAGTTTCTGTCATAATCGGTTCCTATTTCCTGATATTAATTTTAATTTATGAAATATTTTCTCTCTTTTCTCCGTAGATTCTGTAACATATAATCTGCTTACAGAATTTTAAATCCAGCCAGCCAGCTGAATTTCCAGGAATTCACTGTGGCTGTATAAGAACAGAACCTCCTATTCTAAAGGCCTGTAGTGTAAAGCACAGAATTACTTTCCCACGATCCTACAAACTTCTAATATGGTAATGTGATGCTTATTAAGTAAGCACAATATAGCCTCTTCAGAACAGAAATAATTATTATGCATGATTTGAAACAACCCCTCCAATTTCATACAAGTGTTTTCCTGAAGTGTATTTTAATTGTTAGATTTTTTAAAATATTCAACACTATCTAATTTCAAGTACAATGGTGTCCAAACTTTGTTGGATAAATTACAGTAGTTTGACAGATTCAACAGTCACAGTCATGCTATAATTTTGTTCTACTATAAGATCATCACCTTCAAGACAGACAGCAGCTGAAGTAAACATCTCTTGAGATCCACATTAATTTTGGTCAAATTAATTTGGAGAGTTTAGGTGGTATCTACAGAATCTGAACCCACACAGGCCTAATTCAAATCAGACATATGATTAAAAAATTCAGCTAGTTTTTTATGATGTTCTACTACTGTAGGCATGATTGAAAGCTATGTATTCACAATTTCTGGACAGTCAGACCACTTACACATTTTCTTAAGAGTTTGCTATGGATACAAAAAGTAATATTTAAGTCCTTAATGAATTAACTTGCCCAGCTCTGCAGAATGCTCCTGAAGAAGACTGAAGTGTGTCAAGTTGTTTTGGTTTTTTTTTCAATACCATATGAGAAGTGCTTCTACATGCACTCCCATTAACTGATGTGATTCTTACAAGTTCATTATTCAAGAAACTAAATCCAGTGCTAAAAACTGTATTCCTCAGTGAATTTAATGGCTACTTCACTGTTACCAAAATATCACATTAAAAATATATTGATGAATGTGATGGAATTGAGAATTGACTTCGTTTTTTCAGAAGGTACTGTATATCACAAATTTGGCAAGAAGCCGGTTTGTCTCCTGGAGATTCAGGATTTAGAATTTGGTTTGGCCCTTCTCAACAGTGTTTCTTTTTAATGCAGCACTAAATTAGTACCACAACATTGCAGAGATCTTACTGGTCTACTCATACTCATTGCAGAATCTGTGGTCAATGCAACTATCATGGTAACAATGGAAAGAAAAACTGAGGAACATGACCAAGAAAACATGTAACAAGCAGAAGAAAAAAATCAAATATTTGTCAAAAAATATCCAAGTCCAGAACAAAGTAAGCAACAGTAACTATTTCACTTTCAGAATGTTTCCTAGGTGTATCATACCTGTCATTGACAAATGTCCATGCCATTTGAACCAGTTTTTGAATTTTATTTTTGTCTCCTGAAAAATGATCAGAAAAAAATTAGAACATAAAATTAGGAGTGACAAACAGTTGGAAGCAGAATATTCTTACACTGTTAATATATTAAGTTCTGGAAATCAGTATCAGGCATTACTTGCTCATCCTGCAATATTTTACCTTTGAGTTGTTTGGCATACTTGAGAAGAAATTGATATGGATGTTCCACTTGCAAATCAAACTTTATTGTTTGTAGTAAGATTCTTTCAAGTACCATCACTTCTTCCTATAGAGAGTTACAAGGTAACCACAGTATTATTCCTTCTTGCACTCAAAAATACTTTATGCTAGTATAGAGCATGACTACACAGCACCTCCAGGCAGCCATGTTTGTCTCCAAGAAGAACAGAAAGTTCTCCAATTTATAATACTATTTGAAGCTTAGATACCTTTTCTGCACATTTATTTGAGTGAGGACAGGGGATGTGGTGTTTAAAATCCATATTCAGCATGCAATTGCCAGATACAAAATCACAACAAAAATATAAGTTCTACCACATTTCACTCAAAAGTTTCAAGTCCTTCTGCTATTTAAAATAAGCAAATTTTAAGACAAGCACAGTTTTGCTAAGTTAATACTGTAAAAAAGAAACTTCTCAATACTTCTGAGATCTAGTTGTCTTATTTAAGATTCACTATTAATTACTTCCTAAAATCCCATTCATATGATTTAAGATTTATGTCTTGGTAACATTACTTGCTCTGGCTGAAATTACTCAAATTTACTTTAATTTGCAAAATAATATCAGGATTTACATGAAATAAAATGTGACCTTTCAATGAAAATAATTATTCCAGGAAGCTCCCAAAGCTACTTGTATTAGGAAGAATTACTTTCATAGCTACCAATCACACTACCCAGAAGAGCCATAAATGCATGCTGAACATCTAATTTAATTTAGAACAACTGAAAAGCAGTCAATGCTCTATTGAATGTGTGTCACTTTACTACACTACAACAGGATGAAATCAATTTCAACGTGAGTATTTTTACCTTTGGGTCATCTCCAAACTGCCCAAACTGTACATCATTTAGCAAGCTACGAGCTGTTTTAATGATGTCTTTACATTTCTTGGGTGTTTCTTCAACTTTTCCTGCTAGGAAGAGACAGCAGGCTCCAGTCACCTAAAAAAAGTCAAGTGTTTTCAAAAAGTGATCTGCAGGTAGATATGCAATAGAGTGTAGCATTATAAAAGCACTGTCAGATTCTATTAACAGTTCTGTAGGAGTCTCCCAGGAAAGATTTAATGAGCACACTAATTTCTAATTTTAATATAGTGTTAAACTTTTATTTTCTCAGAGGAAAAATACAGAATTTGGAGGACTGTCTATTTTATACAACTTAATTTCAAGGTCAGAAACCCAAAGCACAATTTGTCCTGGTTCAATGTTGTCTGTCAAGGAGTTTTAAAACTGTACTACATTCCTTTTTTTTTCTTTCAGCTAATACAGACATGCCAGCACTACAGCTGCTATTCCTAAAGAACAATATCAGCAAGTCATAGCTGCAATGTCCATACATTTGTAAGCATAAACAGAAATGTGTAAACACGCAAGAACGACAAATTTTAAGAATTAAAAGACAAAATGTTAATTTTCCATCTTTCTGTTGTAAACAGCAGTAGTAGTACCCAAGTGACTAATCACCATTTCAAATAATCCCTGCCTAGTGCAATCATTAAATGAAGTCATCAATATTCTAATTACTTACATATCTTGGGAACTGTTTGAAGGAATGAAACATATAAAACCGATGGAAATAAATTATTCCAGTTGCTAGAGTGTCATAATGTCTGTGGTGCAGATTAAGGACTTTCAAAAAGCACACAGAACAAATTTAAAACCAAACATGCACAATGGATTCTGCATTATCAAGTACTTCAAGTAACTGGCCGTTCAGTGACCAGCTAGGAAACACCGCAAGTAAAACAGGAGCTTTAGGGAAAAAAAACCAAAAAAAAAAAACCAATAGCCCTTAAAGCTGTGTAAATACTATGACCAGGCCCAGATGCAGCTGATACCTAAAGCATTTGTTATAAGTGTGCAAAGTCCTGATTGTATTTACAAGAGGATGCACATAAGGTCATCTCTGTGTTGCACCACATCTGCTTCAGAGGTCAAACCCAGCAGTAGGTACACTAAGGAACAGAACAATTATCACTTCACATTCAACTGGTGGTGTGGAGGAAAGTTACTATTCACACCTACAAATGCAAATACAATCCAAACATGCTCCCTAATCTTCACTTTAAGAAAAGTAAGAATTTTTTCTTCACCATGCTTTATTAAAGAAAGAACTAGGAGATTAAAGGAAGCATAGGAATATAGGAAGCAGAAAATTTAAGTGGCCGTCTACAAGAGAGTGGGACAGTCAGGAGAACTTAGACATGAAGTTGTAAATCCCAAAACAATGAAACAAAAAAACAGCCATCAAAGACCAAGATTGGAGAGGCAGAGGTTAGAAGCCTCAAAGGCACAATCTAGAAAACTGAAGGCAAAATTCAAAATTTAAGAAGTCATGTAGATTCATATTGTGAAACACTGAGATTCATAAGTCACAGAAGTTACTCTTAATTGGAAAGTTTGTATCACCTTACTTCCCTATTGCCAAAATGGAACCTTGTTTATCCAATGAATGGATAGAAATTGTGTAGGAACACGTTACATCAAAAGGCACATAAACACAAATATATTTTTGATTAACAATTGAACATCTGAACAGCTGAGCATGTCACATTTCTTGTACATTTTATTCTAAAAACTTACTATTCATAAAGACATTTCATACCCACATGAGTTTAAAGGATACAGTCCTAAACGTGTTCCCACATCGAATATGAATCTGGCCCCTTCCCTGCGGTATCGTGCCTCTGTAGCTGGATCAAGCCCTTCAAGCTGTGATGGTGTGTGTGCCAAATCTTTCTTATCCCAGTACCAGCATGGCTTTGTATGGTCCAGGTTTGCCAAGTTTACAGAAGGGCTGGAATTTTCTTTATTCTCCTTCATTTATTAAAACAGAATTGTCTTTGCTTTCTAAATTTTCAAAAACGAAGTCTTCAGAAAGTCACTTCGGGACCCTGAAGAACAGAAAAAAGGAATTCTTTAAAAATAGAGAGAATTGTCCCCTCCAGTTCCTGCTCAAAGAGGAGTAAAGAGGAATAGTTTTAGCCTTGCCTCTTGGAAAGAACTTTTTCCTATGCTCAAAGACAAGCAATAAAGAACTCGGCCTTTATCCTACCCATATATTGCAAATGCAATCAAAGAAAAAGCCATAGGTTATCTTTGCTGTTACCTGTTTAATAAGGAAACTTCAAAAATACATCAACAATATCTGGTATTTCTTAGTAGAGCAACTTCCATCTACTTTGTCCATAAAAGTAGGAAAAAAAAATACAGTGATGGCTGCAGAAAGATTTGAAAAGTTAGGAGGATTAGCTGACTATTGGTAACTAGGAAAGGCACTGGTGAGGTGAGCCTGAACGGCCACTTAATTACCTGCCTGCTCTCAGGGACACCCTGAGCAGCAACCACTTGGCAGAAGCTTTGTAAAGTGATCTGTACTTGTATTACTTAAAGAAAAAAATGTATCAGTGTTCTTTCATATACCAAGATTAAGACAACCAGCATGAGTTTGTAGAGCAAGGTAGCATCTAAAATCACCCCCAAACAAGGTAACTGAATACACTCCAAGAGTCTCCTACTTGCCAAAGTGTTTACCAGCATTTTGTGTACATAGATCACAAAGCTCTGCAGGCACGTTTCTGCTGTTTGAATTACGACAGATGCTCAGCCATGCTTCAGCTTAAAGAATGAACACTCGCTGCCTTTATTTCTTTTAGGCACAAAACTGCTCTTGCTCCAATTCAACTAACTACAAATACTATGCACAGATTACTGCAGTCACCTGCAAAGGTTTGCATAACAGACAGTGATTACATATGATGCAATATATTCACTCTAAGCAAGACAGTCACAGGAAGTCCCAAACTTAAAACTCTTAAAATCAGCTATTACTTTTCAAGACATTTCCCTTCCGAAAACGGAAAGAAGATCGCGTGAATGGCCACAGAACGATGCCTACAACCAGCACCTTGCTCACCTTCAAAAAGTTTCTCTTTTTCAGAATAAAGGAAACTGTCTTTGCCTCACGGTGGTTTTGGAATCACCTTCACAACTCGTGGTATCGGTCACAGACAGATCTAAATTCTGTCACAAGAAAAAGTAAACGGCTACTAAAAACTACTTCCAAAATCAACAAAAGCGCGCCAGGCCACGACCACACATTCCCATCGTTATTTACTAGAAAGGTCCTAGTTTTTATAACTGTAACGACCCTTCTCCCTTACAAGATATTTTGCTTTCTAACCTCTAAAGAGCTTAAAAACCAATTAACAGTAGAAGCGCCTGAAGTGACGAGATCTGCTTCTATAAAGGAGCGAAAGCATTTCCGAATACGGAACCAGGACCGAAAATTATCACCCGCAAACATCTAAAATGAACTATCTCAAACGTCCCAATCTATACCTCAACGCCTGGAAGTAGTAAGTTTTCCCTGCCTTTATACGCATCTCATTAAACTGAAGGAGAGTTCCGGAGCTCGATCGCGGCTTTTTTATGCCGTACCTGAAACGAACCCGCCGAGCGCGACTCCGCCCCGGCAGCCCCAGCCCGGCCGGGGATGCTCAACTCCTCTCAGACCCGCCCGCCCCCCGCCGTAGACGGGGCTGCCAGTGCCCGGGGAGGCGCTCGCTCCCCACCCCGGCCTCCCCGCTCCCTTCCCCTCTTCCCCAGGCAGCGGCTGGCGCCAGCGGGCGGCCTGGGTGGGCCCCGCGCACTCACAGGGCTCGCGGGGAGCGGGAGCCGCACCGGACCGCGGGGCCTCTCAGCGACAGCGCGGCCTCGGCGCCCTGCGCGCCGCCATCTTGGGAGCCAGGCCAGGCCGCGCGCTGCGTCATCACGTCGCAAAGGCGTAGCGCGCGATGACGGAGACCCTGCCAATGGGAAGCGGCGGCGGCGCCCCCTCCTCCGCTGCCCGCCCAATCCCGGTTCCGTCAGCAACTATTGAGCTGCGGCAGGAGACCGACATGCTGCCATACCCTGGAAGCGGACCATTAGGAACGCTAAAAGGGAAGATTGCGAACCTCAGAAACCAATAGAAAAATGAAGGCGGGCCAACAGGGACTGAATGACAGCCAATGGGAGCTCTGCCGTGCCCTTTCTGAGGCTGGCCGCGAAGGATTGGCCTCCACGGGCGCTGTAGGGGCGGGGCCTTCCGGCGGGCGGCAGCTCGACCAATGGCGGCGGGGGGCGCAGGAGGGGGCGGGGCCGGGCGGAGCCACCGCCTCCCCATCGCGGGCAGCGGCGTCCGGCGCGGGCTCGGGTGCGCCGCTCCCTCGGGCCAGGCAGGAGCGGCCGGTGGCGGGAGGTAAGGCGGGGCCTGCCCGGGCCCCCTCCCCTGCCTCAGCCCCTCACCCCGGCGCGGCACGGGCCCTTCCTCTCAACCCTTCGGGCGGCGTGGGCTCGCCTCGCTCCGCCGCCTCCTTCCCTGCAGGAGGCGCCGCTCTTTCCGGACACCCCCTCCCGCCGCCCCGGGGCGCGCTCCGCGGGCCTCGCCGCCCGTCCCTGGCGTCTCCCGCGTGGCCAGTGCGGGTCTGGTCCGGGCCTCCTTCCCCTGGGAGCCGCAGCCTCCGTCGCGGCTCTCCCTGGCCTTTCCCTCTCCCGCTGCCTGGCCGTGGGGGCCGGCGCGTCCCCCAGGTCCGCCGTGGGCGGGCCGGGTTCGTTCCAGCCCGGCGTGCGCGGGTTTCTAGAGAGCGAGGCGGCGCCACTGGCGTTTTCCCTTGCCCCATTCCCCCTCCAGAGGCTGATCGAAACGAGAGTAAAGCAAATGGCTTCAAATTGCTTTCCCCATGATGTAATTATTTTCTTTTTTTCTTTTTTTTTTTTTTTAATATGTGATACTGTTTGAGTACTCCCTGCTCCTACTTCAGCTTCCCATAGAGCCTCCTATGTCCCCAGCTCTCGGGGTCTGGCTCAGGGGCGTCTCTGCGGGTGTGTGGCTCCTCGGAGCCCTCCTCTGGCTGGAGAAGAGTGCTCTGATTTCTTTTCTTTCTCACCCCGTCTGCAGCCTGCTTTAATAAAGGGGTTAAATCTTTGGAGGAAAAAAGTGGGGGGAGTTAAAATTAGAATAAATCGTAAACTGTTTATTGACAGGGGTGTTACTCCTCAAACAGCCTCGGTGTTTCAGCCTTCCCCTATTGCTACAACAGCTGCGTGTCCCATGAACCTTTCCTCCTCTTCTTTACCCAGCAACACTTGATTAGAGTTGCTTGAGCTAAGGCTGTGCTTTGCCTTCAGTTCTTAGCAAATTCCTAAATTTTGAATTTGGCATACAGTTTTTTACCCTACGTTCAGCTGTCAGGACAAGCGCAGTTCTTCCTTTTGGGAGTTGTCCCTCATGGGTCAAAGCTGCTCTTGTCCCAAGCTTGGTATCTCCTCTTCTGGATGGGCTTGTCCTTGGAACCTAAGCTTGCTCCTGAGATCAAGCTTAAAGTGGGTTGTCTTTGTCCTTTCTAAGAGCATGTAATGTAGGCAGCTGTCTATTAAAGTGAAAGCTTTGTTCTCTGGAAATTGCTACAATGTTAGCTTAATGTCTCGCAAGTGTTTTCTGCTTTTAGTTGTAATCTCATAACTGTCAAGTGAAACATAAGTGTTTTCTAGGTGAGTAAACAACTGTGGCATTCTGTATGTCCACTATCAAGTTCCTGGTATAAAATAGTAAACCAGTGTACAAGTTCTTGGAGGGAAAGGCATGATGGGCTCAAAGGCGGGGGTGGCTTCCTGATATTTTTGCTCAATTAAGTAACTTAATATGGTAGAGATTCAAGCATGCTGGCTTGTGCCTTAATAAAGTTTTCGGTTATGTTTAGCAGGGATTGAGGTATATATTGCAGTACAGTTGAAAACACATTCTTGACATTGTGTGCTGAGAAATAGATTTAGGCTGTTGGGGGAAGAAATGTCACAAACCCCCAAATCATTTGTAACCTGTATATCACTATTTCCAGAGATGGCCTGATCTGTTGCTGAAGTCAGATGTGCCTTGAAATAGAATTCTGATTTCAGTATGGTACAGAAATTAAAAATAGACTGTATTATGCCTCTCTGTGTGGAAAAGTGTGCATCTTGATGATGTTTTCAATGTAATAAATATATTTAGACGTGTCTACTGTATCTATGTAATACTTCATCATAGTGGTGCTGGTTATGTAGTTAAATTGATAAATTGTGTAGTTCTCAGCAAGTGAGTATTTCAGTGGTTGCTCTTTGAAAAAAAAAAAAGAGGTACTTTAAGGGTACTGGAGGTCTTAAGAGATCTGTATCTTTTCTAGTAGGCTGTCATACTGCTCAGTGCATGAGACCTCATGATGCCTGTGGCTTAAGCTTTTGGAAGCCTGGATGAGTCTGTTAAGTCTGCCCATACTGATGGCTGAAGTCAGGGTGTCTTGCTTTATTCTCAGTTAGAAGTTATATAGTATAAAGTGAGGTTTGTGTTTTCTAAATTAAGACCATTATTTAGGAACATGCAGATAAAGACACTACATAAAGGTTCTTAATTAATTCTGCTTTAAAGGAATTAGGGAAAAAGGGTTTGTGGGAGTCTTAATGAGGAGCAAAATTCAAGCAAAGAAATAAAATTACAAAAGTGCGTTGGCAAAGTGGTAGAGTTTATCAGCTTCTTTTCTTCGAAGAGTAAGTATTTTTTCTTTTCTGGTCAAATAGCTGTCTGAGGATCTGATTCAAGAGAGAGGCAAGGGAGTTAAGAACTTGTTTCCTTTGGATAGTTAGTAAACTATCTTCCCTAGAAAGATAGTTTACTGTCTTCCCCTCTTACTATGAACAGTCAGGTGTTCATAGTAAGAAGCACTCCATCTGCTTAAGCAATCTTTAATGGGAGGTCAAGGGGTATAGGGGCAAACCTATAATAAATAATGTAATAGTTCCAAACTAGCAAGCTGATAAAAGTGCATTAAGAAATACAGACTTTTTTTGAGCTGTTCTGTTGGATATGGACTTTTTTTTTTGCCCTCAGCATTTTGTGTTACCTTCAAATTAATAATTTCTTACCAGAAGTTTATATTTAATGCATGCGGCAGTCTTGTGCTTAGTATCTAGCTAGGTTCAACTGGGTGGGGAGGGAGATAATGTCAAAATGACAGTACTTTCTTTTTTTAGCAGGTTAGTATTATCTCAAGCATCTGAAATCAGAATGCTGTCAAGACATGTCTTCTTTGATTCTAATTATAAGAATAAATGTCTTGGAATTTGATTCCCAACAATTAGCTAAATTTGTTGTAGTTGGTGTTTTTGTAAATGTATCAAACAAATATTTAGCTAATTTTAGTAGCTTCTTTTGATATTATTCTGTAGACTGGCTTCTTCCCAGTATCACAGTAGTGTTTATATATATATTCTTTCCTTAACCTGTAGTGGGATTAGCAGTTTGTTCTTTGCAGAGTAGATGTATGCAGTGCATGCAGCAGTGATTCAATCTTTCCTCTTTTCCAGATGCTTTAGGCTTGTGCTCATGGTTGACAAACCTGTGGTGGTACAGCTTTTTATAGTAAAAGGAATTATTTGATTCTGACCATCCTTTGCCAGGTAACTTGTTAAGAGGCACTTCCGCTTCCTAGATTTGGCTTTAGATGACTAATAATGTTTTTAACTTAGACTGTTACGTAAAATATGAGAAAGAACCTCTCAAAACTAAAAGTACAGCAGGAATTCATTGCTCCATAAAAATGGCCCATTAG
This sequence comes from Nicator chloris, assembly GCA_013400495.1. Taxonomy (NCBI): domain Eukaryota; kingdom Metazoa; phylum Chordata; class Aves; order Passeriformes; family Pycnonotidae; genus Nicator; species Nicator chloris. The sequence goes on along the minus strand of WAAE01035459.1, from coordinate 11,208 downwards.
CGTTGTCTGGCCTTAGTCTTGTGTATTTGGAGTTAGGCTTGTGTTTGTAGCAATTAAGAGGTGACTTCATCCCTAAGTGTATTTTAATACTGCTTTGCATTTTTGGTCTTGCCCTTCCTCTGCTTTAACCTTCTTTGCTCCCTTTTTCTGTTTTTAGCTGCTCTGCCCTACATTGTCTCTTCCTTGCATCTCTTCTAACAAATGACTATTCCAGTTGCTCCATCTATACCTGCCCTTCCTTTACCACTTCCCATACTGTTCAGGTAGTGCGTTAATCCTTTTTCTTTCTTTGAAACAAGGAAGAATTAGAGCTGTATTCTTTCATTTCAGTTCTGGGCTCTGTGACCAGGCCAGAGCAGCAGACCTGTCACTGCAGGAGGATTCCACTTGTATGTCTAACCTGTATTGAATCATGCAGAGATGTGAATGACTGTGCTTGAGATCAGTTTTATCTCCAGTACTGGTGTTTACAGACTCTGAAGTTGGCCAGATGTAGGTAATACATAAAGCAGCAATAAAGGAAAAGACATGTTTCTGACAATGTAGCTGCTAATATCTTGTTAGTAATCAAAATACAATATAACTTGTAACTTGAGAGATAATTTTACTTTTCAGAAGGATTTTCTGAGCCTGATGTTGAAATCTGTTATGTACTGGGGGAAGACAGATTAGTTGGCTTATTTTATTCTTGGATATATTCCTAATATCTCTAAAGGAATTGGCTAACCTGTCCTGGAGGTGCCTGCAGCAGTGTTTGAACATGTGGTTTTCAACTAGTGTTTTAATGTAGGCCAAAATTGGTTTTGTAGTTGAAGATAGACTGTAAAGTCTGTCAGTTCTATTCAGTTTTTTATTGCTTCTGTTAAGAGTGTGATAACCTGCTCTGAAAGGAGTGGAGTCAGTCTCTGGGACTCTCGTGTTATTTATCTGATTCTAGTCTTTTGCATGCAGATCAGTTTGTGGGTTGTCCTTTTTATACTTTTGTAAGTATTTTAGAATATGATAAATAATGATGCAATCATCTCAATAAATCTCTTACATTAGAAATGTTGCCTGTGTTTCTTAGTTAATCTTGCTTTGTCGTTAATGCTTTATAGCACTAGTGCCCAAAGTTTTCAAGTAGTGTTTCAGCAGAGTAGGAAGAGGATGTGGTGTGTGGATTTCTACTTCCACAGAACCTGTATTGCTGGTCCAGAACTTCCCGTGTGCTGGGTCTTGCCTGGTGTGCCCCTTCTCATGCTAAGCTAAGGGAAGATGTGTTACTTTGTGGGAAGTAACTCATTGGTTGGTGCCAACCAAGCATGAGATGCAGGCTGTTTCCTGCCCTTGACAGGTCCTGTGGTCTTTGTGGCCACTGTTGGAGGTGCTTGGTTATCTTTATTTGATGACAATTTATAGGTATAGCCACATAATAACTTCAAGAACTGAGAGAAGGAGATTTTGCATTTAAGAACTTTTGTATTGAAATATTTCTGACAAGGACTTCTGGAAGATCTCTTTTTACAGGTTTGCCTCTAGGTAATTCAAATGAACAGTGTCTTGATGTCTGCAATTATATAATTTGTGGAACTGTATGTCTACTTGGTGCCACTGCTCAAGTCAGCAGTAAGGATGATAATCAGTGTTAGTCCCAGTACTAATCCCTGGGGTATGCTGGTGTGACTGACCTCCAGCTGAACTTTGTGCCATGCACCACAACCTCTTCAATCCAGCAGTGCAGCCAGTTTTCAGTCCACCTCAGTGTCCAGTATTATAGTTGGTAGTTCATCAGCTTGTCAGTGTATGTGACGGTAGGTGTTGTTAAAAGCCTTAGCAATGTAGAGGTGAACAGCATCCACTGCTCTCCCATCAAGGTTACTTGCTTCAACAGCTTCTCTTCACTCAGTGAGGCCACATCTGGAGTGTAGTGTCCAGTTCTGAGCTCCCCAGTGTGAGAGGTGGAGTTACTGAAGAGAGGCCACTCAGATGATTAAGGGACTTTCCTTATATGAAGAAGGGCTGGAGGAGTTGACACTGTTCAGCCTAGAGAAAAGAAGGCTCATCAGGATCTTCTCAGTGTATACAAATACCTGAAGGGAAAGTGCAAAGAAGGCAGAGCCAGGTTTTTTCGGATGTGCCCAGTGACAAGAAGTAATAGGCATGAACTGCAACAGAGGATGTTCTCTCTGAGCATCCGGAAATACTTTTTGTGGTGAAGGTGACTTGAGCACTGTTTGGAGACTGAAACTCCATTCTTTGAGATATTTAAGGGCTGTCTGGACATGGTCCTGAGCAGCTGGCTGTAGATGGCACTGCCTGAACAGGGGGGTTGAACAAGTCAGTCTCCAGTGATCCCTTTCAGTGTGAGATTTTTTTTTTTTAAGTTGGTTTAAATGTTTGTATTCCTGATCCTATTTCACCAAAGAGAAGTCTTCTTTGCGTCAGATCTTGGGGCCTGGAATTCCTGAGGACAAGGCAAGTCCTGTCATTGAAGAAGACATGCAGTATCTGTCTTCTTTTCTGTGTCCTTTGTCCTCAGGTTCCCTGGCCCCATTAAGCATCGGGCTCACACCTTGCCTTGTCTCCTCTTCCTTTAGCTCCTGATGCACCTGTAGAAGCCTTTCTTACATTCTTACTGTTACGTTCTTACTGTTCTTCCTGTACTTTGTCCCTTGCCAGATTCAGCTCAAATGGGGTTTAGCTTTCTTGTCCCCACCCTTGCATGCTCAAAGAATAGCTTGATTTCTCCTGAGTAGACTGGCCATGCTTCCACCTCTTCTGTTTCTTTGTTTGAGTTTTGTCAGGAGTGTCTTGTCCATTGATGCAGACCTGTCACCTTCACTTCACATCCTGCACATAGTGATGGAGCATTCCTGAGCTTGGAAGAAGGGATCATTGAAAGTCTCACCTCTTAAGATCTTTATAATGATGGAGTAGTAGCAGAATAGCTTTATTTCCATCCTTCAGTTTTTAATTGTGTACTCTTAGAAGAAGCAAAAGTAGTAGGTCGCTAGAGCAAATTTTGTGAAACCATGAACAGATGCCCGAGTTAACAAACACCAAGTTACCCTTGTGCATCAAATCTCTAATTCCAGGCAGCTATATAAGATTTGTTTTAGCATTTAATGTTACTTTTTTCCCCCTAAATGGAACAGAATATCATTTATCATTTTCAAAAGTAGAAGCTGTTAGGCATATACATGTTACATTTTGGATACCTGTACAGACAGCATTTCAGGGTTTGTTAAAATGGTTCTGTTTTACTGCATTGGTAGTCACTACTCCTTATTCTGATTTTAACATTGGTTTTTCCAGACTTTCACTGGGATATAATGAATAGTCACCAATATGCTCTTCCATTGTTTTGATAGAATGGGACAGAGGCTGATATCATTTTTCACAAAGTTGTTTTTTACTTCTTCAAAACCAGTGATAAAATGCTCAGATCTTCCAGTCTTGGCTAGTTCCCTGCACCTATTTACAGGTTTATTTATTCAGTTTTGTCAATTGAACTCTTGATACAAAAGCATTTCTTTAATGCATCTGCATAGTTTCTGTTTTGTTGAATATGTTACTCAGAGATTGCTACTGGCCTGTATCTAAAAGTCTGTGACCCATTTGTCCAGGGTTTAGTTTTTACGTAAACAAAACTAACTTTTAAAAATAGGACTCACAACCTTCTGGGTCAGTCTCCACTGGTTTATACAGTCTGTGACATCTGGATGGTCGGTGAGCTTCCAGGTGGCATGCTTAGAGCTGCTGGGATTCAGGAATCTGGTGACTGACACATTTCAACAGTCTTATTGTGGAACTCCAACTCTAACCTCCGTAAGCCAGCAGCCATTCTATAACTACTACTGCTCACTTGGGAGGGTAACTGCCTGTGTTTGGATATTCCTGGTATGTCTTGATGTTTGGAGGCTGTCGTTGAGATTTTTTATATATATATGTGTATGTATATCTGTGTATGTATCTCGGATCTTGCAACTGGATAATCCTTTCTTTGGAAACTGCCTTTTCAAATGAAGTGGATCTTAGCAGGAAGCTGACCTGTGTATGGATGAATTTCTTTGCTTAAGGGACTTTGCGTGCTGGGATAGTATTTTTAGACTTGCAGAAAGTAGTATGGGTTGGCTGGTGAAGAAAGAAATGGCTGGTTACTTTGGATGACCACCTACAATGTGTAATCTTCCCCTTTGCTAAGAGTTACATTGATAGCATATTAATATATTAACTCTACTTAAAATAGAGAAGCATCCATTCCCTCTGGAGTATGCTGCACCTGATTCTGTCAGTCAGGAGCAAGTAAAATGGATGTTGTCAGACCAATTTGAGAAGCTCTGTGTGTTGATACAGTGAGTACACTGATAGAATTGTAAAACTTAGAGTTGCAGAAAATTACTGTTGGGTTTTCATGTGGTTGTCAGACTCAGATTGTATCTGTTCTCTGCCACTATTTCCAAAAGTCAGCATTCAAGCAGTTATTTGTTCCCAGCTGATGCTTGGGAACAGTGAGCTCTGTAAGGGCTCATGAAATTACAATTTTTTGCATTTGTCAGTGCCCTATTTGAAAATAGAATTCCTGTTTTCAAGACAATGACAGATAATATTATGATTTTCTTCTGTCACTGTGGGATGCCTGGCTTCTACAACGTGTTTCTCTGGCTTACTGAGTCTTTGAATCCATGCCTGAATATAAAAAACTGGCCTGTTGCACTTTGAGTTTGGGCATTTAGAAGAAAGAAATGAATAGACTAATATAAAAATTGCTTGCTCTATTCTGTGATGTCTGAGTTGGTCTCTAACTGGTTTGGAGGTATAGTGTAGAGTTTCATATAATGATATGAACAGCCAAAAACTTTGCAAACTCTAGTAAACAGTGATTGTAGTCTTAAAGACATGGTGTCTACCTAGTTTGAAAGTGGGAAGTTAGTGTAATGATACTGGGTTTATTTGTTGTACTGGGGTTTTACTGTAGCACTCCAAGACAGCAAAATTCTGTGCAACTTTGAGGAATATTTTACCTTCTGTAAAGATAAAGTTGTATCTTTTCCTGAAAACTCTCAAATGGCAGATCAGGTTAATAACAAAACACTGGTTTGAGCACATTTCTGCAGACTTCTGTCCTGACCACCGTATATGACATGTTGGCCTAAGGCCTAGGGCATGAGCAGTCTAGTTTTGGAAAGTGCTGCTGCTCCCAGAATGCATTTTTCTCTGGTGGATGGAGATTCATCAGTGTCACCTGCAGCAAGATATCAGGTGCAGCTTTGCTACAACATCCACGGTGTTTGTATTCAGTTCTGTCCTTTGTATCTCTCAGGAAGAATTACTCGGCGTGAGTAGAAGTCATCTCTATTTACAAATTTGCCGGACTTGTAGATCATGATTCTATTTGTGTTAGCAGGAAACTCAGCTACAAGAACTGGGAATCATAACAATAACAGCCAGTCTTGTCTGGAGTCATGCTGCTGTTTTTTCCCTTGAGATATATTCAGTTGGAACAACTTTTCTTTCAGGGTGATGGATGTAAGTATCATCTTGCAAGTGTTGCAGGTGTGACTTGTTGGTTAATGCAATGTCCATTTGTGGTCCTTTATGGCCAAAGGGGGCCCGGCGGTGTTGCTGGTGAGGGACATGGGGCTGTGGCTGTGACAGCAGGCCCTGAGGCTGCTGCTTGAACTGGATTCTTGCTGCAGTGCAGGAAGCTGTGCAGATCTCAGATGAAATGGAAGGTGCGGGGTCTGCAGGGACCTGGGACTGTTGAAAGTCCAAACTGCTGGAATCTGGCACAAGTGGATTATCTTTACTGGCTGTGCAGGAATGAGATAGGCCCAGGAAACTAGGAAGGAAGGTACTTAGAAATAAAAACATTGAAATCTAAGTTTGGAGGGGTCAGAGGCAAGACAAGCTCAGGTTTCCTAGAGCTTTTAGGAAGACTATGAAAATCTTTTCAGCTCTTTATCTGAACGTTTTGAAATACTGCTTGTAGGATCTGGTCAGCCCTACCCTGTGATTCAGTGCATGGCTGGGGTCAGAGGCATAGGTTGGTGAAATGACTAAGGGTGTGCACTAAATTAACACAGAGCAGGAAAACAGATTCTCAGCAGACATGTTAACAGTTTATTAGTATACTGGAGGCAGTTACCTTGTGAAAACATGCTGGTCAATCTTACTGCCTTAATACAGAGAGGAAGACTTTGTTCAGAAAGTTTTATGGTCTTCCTAGATATTTTAGAACTGGAGTGGGCAATGTGCTTACTCTGTAATGTGTGTGCTAAAATAAATGTTTAAAATATTTCTGCTTAGGCTTGTGTTGTCACCTGTGAGAATACAAAAAAAAAAAGTGCTGCCTAGCAGTTCTCTTATCATTCTTCTAAATTGTGAGGATTAACATTTTGAGAAAATGATGGCAGTTTACAGTACCTTATAGTCTGTATACATTTTGTTTATTACTTTATCAAACATCTGAAAGCTCAGGGATGAAGCTAAGTAACACTTAATACTGCTGTGTCTTTCCTGTTTCTTAGAGCCCAGTAAATGTGTATGTTAAAAGCTTCTTTATTTCAAACCACTGCAGAGTTTCAGTAAACATGGAGGAGACTGTAAGGTCTCAAGTTGCCAACTATGAATGCCAGAAGGTATGAAGGGGCTTGAAAGAATATGCTGCTTCATTTTCAAGGTCTAGAGTAAAAGGTCAGAAAATTGCTAGTTTTTCACCTGAAACTTGTAGACACCTTCTGAAATAATTACCATTTTAACCACTAGCTAGGGAGTGGGCTTAAGGCATGTGGGTTTGGAAGACTTTCTGATGGTTATGAAGCCCTCAATTACATCACTTATCAGGCATTCAAAGCAGAAACTTCTTAATTTCTTTTTCAATGTGCATAGCTCTTAAATGTTGTCAGAAGTTCCTCACCCAACTGTCAAGTAGTACTCTTTTGGGATTTAGAAATGCAGAGTGCTTGGTCTGCCCCGGGTGGTTTGAGGACACTAAAATTGCAGTGAATTTGAGTGTGATCGTAACTGGGCTTTAGGGCTATGATCCCTTCTGTAAGGGTTTGCCAGCAAAAGAAGTAGCTCTGTAATAAATGTTTTGGTAAAATGTTTCTTTCAAGCTATTAAGGAGCATCCCCAGAGTATTTCTTATCAATTGCATTGCAGTAAATCTGTGCACTGCTGCAATTTATCCATTGGCAACCATTGTACAACCTTGCTGTATAACAAAGCAGTCAACTCTCCTCAAACTTCACATGGAATGAATATGTATGGAATGAATGACAGTAATGCTCATTCATTATTTCCACAAATGAGCAGTGATAGATCAATGAGCTGATGTTGCTCTGCACCCAGAGCAGGAAGGCAGGCCAGGTGTACCCTCTGTGTGGGTAAAGGAGCAGCACATTCTCATGGAGGTAGAGTGCCACTCTGAACTTTTTGCTTCCGTGCAACTATGATCCTATATCAACATGATTTGTCAGCTGTCTTTCAGAAGTGTACAAGGCACGCAGTATAATTTAACAGCAAGCCCATTAACTGACATAACTATTTCCAAATCTTGGAAAGGTTAAGAAGAAGTACATAAATACCCAATGGAATTCTCCAAACTTGTCGTTTCATTGTTCACACTAGTTTCTGCTGCGGTTCCTGGCTGCATCCTGGAAACCCGGGGAATTCAATAAACATTTCTGGACCATGTTTTGTTTGTTGTCGTCTGATAGTGATCCTAAACTCTCCTGGCCAGGGTGAAGTGCCACCAGTACCACCTCTGACTACATCTTTAAGGAATTCATCTGCTCCAGAGGCTTGATGGAACAGCTGTGCTTCATACTCTTAGCTAGAAAAAAATGAAGCAGTTACTTTAAAACCGCTTAGAATCCCTTCTTTAGGGACAGGGTATTCCAGGAAGCAACATGAAACTGTAGCTGAATTCAGATATTTATAATTTCAAGCCCAATGTAATTGTGCACACTGAGTAGTGTTGATTCAGTGTCCAAATATAGAGACTTAAGTGGTTTTTTGTTTCCAGCAGTGGTATTGAAACATTCAGCCAATTTAGGTTGGTACAAGACATGCATGTATAATGAAACTCGTTTTGAGGGCAAGAATTGCTTGTGTTGCCACAGAGCCTAGAACAAGTCTTAAAGCTTGTGAAACTTGTTTTTTGCTCTGGCTATCATCTTTCCTTCCTCCCTTTCATTGGAACGATTTGCAAGAAATTTTTCGTAACTTTGTGTACATCTTGCAAGGACTCCGTGGATAGTAAGTTCCTTTCAATAAAATCTATGTGATGTATCTGATGTATGGTTACATCTGCATCACCTGGCTGCTTGGGGGAGTAACTTCAACAGGAGAACTAGTTACATGAGAAGGGCGCAAGGCCTGTGGCCATCCCTGTATAGGATGTGCTGCCTATGCCGAGAGTGGAGACGTGGTTTGTCAGTATGATGTCCCTACATAATTACCTCATTGGAAGGGAGCAGTGTAGGAGACAATAGTAAATCATATTGGAGTTGCAATATGTATAGAAAGCAGAGGCTAGGCAAAGGTGTTAAAGCAAAAACTAAGCTGAACTGAGAGGAGAATTCTTCAGTGCATACCAATAATTGTGGGCCCAATTGCTACTAGGTTGCTTGAGGGCATTCCACTTATGTGGAATTATTGTTGCAATTAAACAGTTGTCCTTGGCATTAAGCATCTTCAGCTTTAAATCTCTTCCTTTGAGACAATCCAGTTAATTGGAATATATGTTATTGCCTAGTTATGTGTTATTTATGCTATTGATTATAATGCAATTAAAAGAGAACTTAAAAAAAATCTTCACAATGATACCCAAGATTTTTTTTTTTACTATTCAGCTAGGCTCCCTTCCATTTGCCCTAGCTGTTATGTGAAGCAGGTCACAGTAAATATGTAGTGATGTGTATCAATATGCATCAATCTTTTCTGTGCATTCTAGATAATTTGAGAAAAAGGGGATGGTATACACATACACTTTTTTTTCAGTAACACAAATGGAGGAATGGGTTAAATTTTTATGGCTATTCTTTCCCCCATTTAAAGAGGTGCTGCCTCTTTTTTGGTGGTTGAAATTACTATGATTCTTAGTGACCAAGTCAGAGCTATGTGAAATGTACATTTTGGGTTAAAAAACAATTGCCATGGAATTAAATGCTTGGATAGCATCATCCTAAAGTCATAATTGCATGCAAGGCCTTGCCAAAATTTCAAAGCACATCAGCTGTCTTGAACAGGGACAGAATGTCTGCTCTTAGCTGTTCACTCTGGAGCAATGTATTGAGTGTTACTGTGTTTTGTTGCACCTGCATTAACAAAATATTGCTTAATTTTAACTTGTGCTTTCATAGCCATCAGTATGACTAAATTTTTTACTTTTGTTAAGTAGTCTGACGAAGCAAAATATGGGAAATGGTGATGGCAGGGCCTAGTTTTTGATCTCATTAGTCATCATTAATATTGAGATTTCCATGAAGACACTTGGTTAATGTGCCAGCATGGCCAAGGAGTTGCTGTCTGAAATGACATGCTGAAGTGATTTTGAGCCTTGCTAGCACATTGCAATGGCAAGTAGAACAGGTTGTGTTAAGCCATCACAGGACCTATTTTTGAAAATTGTGGAATATTTAGATCTTTAGAAAGCCATTTAAGTACAGCAAAGGTAGCACATAATTACTAGTTCATGTCTTAGCATATGAACACTTTTACTTAAGCATTGTGTAATATGTGCACAGGATAACAGGTAAAATCAAAGTAACTTTCTAACCATAAGTCTTGTGTAGCTATGACATACCGGCTAATAAATATTTTGGTCCATATCAACATTTCTGTATTTATGGTTTTACCATTTGGGAAGTTTTCTTATGCGAGCACTAGGAGGCTAGATCTAGACAACAACTGATCTTACCTGTTTTGTAGACTAAACTTTTTCAAAGTTTCTTTTATGTTGACGGTGTTTCTTCTGGGATTACACTGCCATAGCAAACAGCTCTTCCCAGGCAAAACATGTAAGTAGTGTTCTCACAAACAATCAAAATGTATTTTACATCTGGGTTTATTGAAGTATGTGTCAATCATGTGACTATCTTATTCCTTAGTGAACAGCCCATTATGAAGAATTAAGTAAAAAGGTGAAAAACACATGCTTTGCAAGAACTGGATTTTTCTGAATAAGTACAAAAGCAAAAATGTTATCTGACAATATTTTTTGTTAATTTACTTAGTTGATGTTAACTGTTTTTAAAGCAATGGCATACATATACTGTAATTGTACTCCAACCCATCCTGTAGGAAGAGGAAGCATTGATTTGGAAACATTAAGAACATGGGCATACATTTCTAATTATTTTCTTGCCAGTAGGTTATTTTCATTAGTGAAAGCTAAAGAGACATTTTCTGTATCAGTCTTTATTTTCTTCCCCATTGGGGGGAAAATTTATTCTTAATCTGTTCCATTTATTTAGATGATCATACTTTTCATATGGTACTGTGTCTAGTTTAGAGAACAGCAAAGCTTACAACCACTGGTGTGGTAGATTCTTTGAAGAAAAGGTGCTTGTGAGAAGCAAGTATCCCAGAGAAGGGAGACAGAGGTAACTGGTGCCTACCTCCTGAAGGGAATAAAATCCATCTGCTAAGTGAGAAAGATGAGAAAAGGTATGGGAAGGAAATAACTGAATTTAAAGACATGACGCTTTCAAAGACTTTTTCTCAGGAAGACTGTTCTTGTTAAGAGGTGATGGTGACAACCTATTTAATTTGCTTTACCTGAGCGATGAAATGTGCAGAGTCCTATTGCAAATAGATCATGTGGTTAAATCAGGTCTTTGAAAAGAAAGTAAAAGTGAGGTTGTGTATGAAGTAGGAGAAGCTGCCCTGGATAATTTCACAGGCCTCCTGAAGAAGGGAAGCTTACTACATTGCAGCTTGGGCCGCAAGAAGCAGTGTGAACATTGGAGAAATTCCCTCTGTCCTGCTTTGCCTGAAGGTCTCTTAAGTAACCTGCTCTTGGTTGCTGTCGCACTTACTTTTCCTCTGGTAAAAGACAGGGTGAGAGGAGATGAAAAGTAAGGGAGACTATGTTAAGGATGAAAACTGTAGACTTTACAAAGAAACAAAGCAGAGCAGCTTCTCCCTATTCTTCCAGGAGATGGTGGATCCTGTTCAGTGCAGTTCTTTGTAGATGGGAAGATATGAGGCAATGTAGTAAGT
>WAAE01035456.1:0-14281 GCA_013400495.1 Nicator chloris | reverse complement strand
AGAGCAGCACAGTCCTCAGAGGAGACTGCTGTGGTAACACAGCTCAGAGGATGTGTTGAGTCCCTCCCCTGCTTCCCTCCCTTTTTTGTTGGGTTTTGTTCTGTTCGTTGGTGTGGGGGCTTTTGTTGTTTGTTGGGGGTTCTTGCCTGCCTGTTCAAATCTGTCTGGCTTAGTACAAGATTTTGCTACTTACACGTGCAGTTTGGACAGTTTCTAGTGCAATCAAATCAATAAATGTATTGAGCTTTCCTAAACTGTGTTCCATTATGAGCATGGCACAAGGTTAATGATCACATCCCTGCTGGGATGGAGTTTGTACAGTTTATTGCAGCCTTTACTGTGGGAGTGTGCAGGATGATTTTAAAGCAAATATTTAATTGTTATGTTGAAGTACATTAGGAAAGAGGCATCAAGCAGCATGACTGCGTTATCTGTGGTGTTTGTTTTCATCAGCTCCCCTCAACACTTGGATAAGGGGTTAGGTGTGAGCAAGTAGAGTATCTTTGGGTGAAGACTGCTCCAGTGGAAGTGCTCGAGGGAACACTAACCACTGGCTGTCCTGGGTTAGGAAAGGGAATTGTACCCTAAGAGGACACATCTGGGTAGCACTTTAGTTGCTATGGAGCTATTACTGTTGGTCAACCCATTTCTGAGAGACCGAGTGCTCTACCTGAAGGAGAATTCTTGAGCACTGAGAGGTAGAAACCACAGGTACTTATCACACTGCATGAGCCTTCCCAAATAAAGAGATGGCTGCAAGTGTGGTATGTAACAGAAGTGTTTTTATTAGTTCATTTTTTAGGAAGGTAAATACAAATTCTTTCATATAAAATCATCTCTGACTGGAGTACTTGTGTAAGTTTGTTCCAGATACTTGTGTAAGCTGGGTTCTTGTCTTCAGAGCTGCAGTGAAGGAGGATTTTTGGCTCAGGCCTAATCTGCACCTTCCTACCTAAGTTGCCTCCTAAGGCTTGCATGGTCATTTATAAATTGGAAACATTTCATGTGTGGTGTTCAGCTGTTGCTTGCTGTAGCAGGTGTGCTTGTCTCAGCACAAATACCTGCTGTGCTTTCAGAACTGCTGTCATTTTCCCATCAGCTACTCATGTGTAATACAGCGTTCTTCCACATACCACTGGGAGCTGGTAAATTTATGGAAGAGTGTCTGTGGTCCCATGCACAGCTATCAAGGGCAGACTAATCTCACAGGACACAGTAAGGTGATTCTAATGGTGCTTTTTCTTCCTTCAGTTGCTGTGGATGTTCCTCTACCCTGTTCAAAGACAGGTTGCATTAGTGTCAAAGCCAGAAAGCAGGAAAGAAGGAAATATTTAGGAGAGTGATGCAGTTGAACGAGAGCAAAAAGGCCTTTAGGACAAGAGCCTTGTTACAGAATCTGTCTGGATGTAATGGGCACTAGGCCATTGTACTACCACAAGCAGTGGTAAGTGCACAAGCTGACGGTCTTTGGCCAGCATCATACGTTGCTGTAATGCTTCTTCATACTGCCCATCCATCAGAACTGGTGGTAACAAACGAGGCAGAGTTGTTGGGAACCAGTGCTACCACTGAGCTACTGAAAGCAGTGTGGGCCATGAGGCAAGCGGCAGCTGATCACACAGCAGACATATCCAGTGGCCCCTTGCCTTCCTAAAATGGCTCTTTGAACAGTATTTCATGCTTATGTAGGGAAGAAAATAGTTTGAGAGCATTATTTGGCGTGGTGGTGCATAGCCCACAGCAATCAGATTGTCACAAGCAGGAATGTGCCTATGATTGCTGAGTCTGCAGGTTCAGAGGTGACACCATTCCTTATGTGGAGCATTATCCTGATGTGGATGTGGTGCTGTTTCCATCACTGGAGCCAAGGAGGCAGTGCCTTGCTTAATGCCACAGCAGCACTGAGACCCTAAGAGTACTGCAAGAGGATAAGTGTAAGAAAACCCCTAACTTTTTAACCCCTAACCCTAAACTTTTTCAGTTCAAGCTTGAAGATTCTTATCTCTCCAAGTCTTGGGAAAGTCAGTCGTTCTGCCTTTCCTGCCATCTGTTGTGCTTTGTCACACTTCTGCCTTGACTCGAGTCTTATGCTTCACTTGATGCTTTGGAGATACGCTGATAGGAGCCAGCCAGGACTGTGGTAAAACTCCCCTTAAGCTGGAGAGAGGGATGGGGTAAGGGTCTGCCTGTCAGCAGGGGGAAACACAGGAGCTGCTTACCACCCTAACCGTGGAAGAATGCAGGTTCAAAAAACAAGGTAAGGGGAGGTAGGTCTGCAGCAGCAGCTGAGCACTGACACCAGTTTTCAAATTGAGACAGGCATTGGACATGGTGCTAAGGGGAGTGTCATGTCAGGGAGAAGAAATGATTCTTCTGAACAACGAGCTTGGTAAAGCTTGAGTGCAAGGAGAAGGCAAGAAGTAGGAAACATTAGAGGAAACTTACATGTAGTTTAGATGGGATTGAAGCCTTTCACACAATCACTTCTGATGCAGTATTTGCAATAGAATGACTACATATCCACAGGACTAATTTAGATTTTATTCTGGTATTTCTCAAATATAAAAAGTCAAAATTCTTACATCAATCTTAAAGAAAATCCATGCAAGCAGGTCAAAATGTTTACAACTTAATTCCCTTCCCACCCACCCTTCCTTTCAGTTTTCACCTTACAAACCATGCTGGTAAGTAAACCAACTGTCTGCCCCTCATGTTTCTTTTCACAGCACATTGTTAACAGAACAATGCTAGGCTAAGTCAGGGGTGCAGTAAGCACCAAAATAAGATTTTTCACTTGAACAGCCTCTGCAATACCTCAGGATTTCTTGTGTTTAAAAGCACATTCATTTTGCTTATTTCTGGCTCCATGAGATTTTAAACTTTATGGCTCATTTTCTTTGATACCACCATAATGTAACTCATGAGAATCTCCAAATCTATCAACCAGGAAAAGCAGCAGTACAAACTAGACTCTGACAATTGCAGGTAACAACCTGTCTTTTCCCTTTTTCCTCTGGAGAACCAAATCTGGATACGCTGTACAGGATTTTTGGCATGCGAAAAATCCCAAATTTGCTTTGTTTGAAATTGGTTTGGCCCACTGAACTAGAGATTCATGTAAAAACAAAATGCTTCCAACATTTAAATTGATAGGTAGTAGAAAAACCTGTAGCCTTCCTAGTCCCATTTTTACAACTCTTTCTGTTGGAGTCTATTGTCAGATTTCAGTAGTACTGAAGCCATACTGCTGTCCCTTTACTACAGTTAGCAAAACTGAAGTCTTCAGTTTACATCTGCAATTCACAAAACACTTCTCTTTGAAAGGGAGTAGAAGTCAAAGCAATAGAGCTTCATTCTGAAGGTTGCATAGAGACTGAAGAGATTTATACAACAAATGCTGTTTAAAAAAACCCCCAAATCTGTCTGGCACTATTGAACAGCTCAAATGTGTGTGACCAAAAATATTTATAGGCAATCAACTCTGAGTTTGTTAGCAACAGCAATACTGTACATTTTACATTATTATCAAATACATAATTCAAGAGTTACAAAATAAGATCATGCATTACCACTAAATCTCATACAAGCTTGGATTGATTTCATTCCAAGAATCTGAAATGGAGATGGAGCGTTTTTTTTTTAAATGAATAAAAACTCAAACTCTGGATTCTGTTTTAACTTTCATGGATGTGATATAATCTTGTTACAAGAAAACCTATACAAGTTTGCTCAATTTAAAGTGTTAAAATAACTACTGAACAAAAAAAAGTGAGCATTAAATTGATCAAAAAAGGGAGCTAAATGATTCATTCTTTTAAAGGCAGCTTTGGAGCCAGAGGTACCATTCCAAACCATGAGTATGATTTCAGCAAAGATCAGACATTTGTTGTGCTCAACCCCACCTTCTTCTGTTTCACCAGGCTCAACAGTTCAAAGCAGTGAGCTGAGCAAATGGTGTCCCAGTCTGGAACAGGTGTACCCATGTGTGCCCTACTGAAATAGCAATGCTCCTTCCCTGGCCTCCCACCTCATGGCTGAAAGGATGGCAACACTTCCACCTTCAGGTGCACCTGAACACTTGCGTGTTCTTTCCAGTTCTGGAAGTGACCTGGACTAGGAGCTAAGAGGGATGGAAAGCAGTGTCCTAACCCCTGTTTCAGAAGTCTTCAGCTTTGTGGCTCATGCCTCTTCTCAGTAGTATTTCTGACTCTTCAAAGAGAGCAGCATTACGAGATCAGATCATCTGTTTCCCTAGTCTCACTGCATTTACATATGGCACAAGATTGTTTTTCTAGGAATAACTTGTGGCAACAACATTTTTTTCCTAAAAAAGTGTAACAGCACAAAAAAAATTCATAGCAGCATTTTACACAATTTGTGTTAAAAAAGTAGAAGTTAACCATTTGTGTATTGAGTAACAAAAGGTTTAAATTACATTTATTTTCCATTTTACACTCACTATTTACTAGTTGGACTATTTACAAAGGTTCAAATGTTGTGTAAGAGAATGAGCTTTACCCAGAATAAACTTCGTATGTGAGGCAGAGGTCTACCTCGACCTGTTTTGGCTGGATATAAAGGAGGTACAGTTGGGTTTAGATCCCAGGAAAAATTCAGAAGTAGGATGTTCATGTGAACCAGATTGTGTTCTTGTAGAAGAAACCATGCACACACACACATACAGAGAGAGTAATACTATGGTAAAAACATTAAGACCAACAGTGGATTTAGTTTTCATCTCCAGTGAAAAGCAGGAGAAATAATTAGAACAGGGAGGCTGTCAGCTGTACCTCATTTATGTCAACTATATTTTTACCCAGAGGCCAGCTTTTATTTGAAGACCCTAATATAATTGATGTTAAAACAGTAGAATCGAAGGATTTAAGAATTAACTTAAAATTGGGAGTTTCAGCATTCCTTCTAACGAGACAAAGGAGTATTTCTCTACTGGTGCAGTATATGTATCAAGACTCGTGTCCCAGGCACTGGAGGCAGCACTACTGGCTCCTGCAGGGCAAGGCACCTCAACACATGCTTGCTAACAGGCACCTCTGCAACCTAAGGGTGCCCCCTGGTTAAGTCGTATTTTCCTCCAAACATTTTTAAATTACAACAGACTGCAGGAATACTACATGAGATGTTTCTAATTGAAGGCAGAAGTTTTTGGAACCTGCAGTGTAATCACACCATGAACAAAACATGTATCAAGGTTAAAAGGAAAAAAAAAGGGAGAGGGGGGAAGATCTACAATGCTTTTCACACAAATCTTCTGACAGTTCACCAGCTGACCAAGTGATGAAACAAAAGTCCAGTGGATAGTTTTGGTAGCTGCAAGAAAAAGTTACTGTTCTTGCCCTAGTTATATGTTACATGAAGATTGCATAGGACAAGGCAACCTTTTGGATAACAGAGGCAAGCAGTGCTTAGTGTTGGTATCCTTTGCTCTTGACAGGCTGAATGTGGTTTAGTGCTTTATTGTAGCCACCCTTGTGCATCTCTGCCTTCAACACACCCATTTACCCAAATACTGCCAGCTTAAGGTCTTAGCACTTCATCTGTGGATACCAAATAGGAGTTTAGTATAAGACTATTTGCTCAAGCTGTAACTACTGACTAAAACTCACAAGTTTTAAATAAGCTGAACACCACTGAGATGCATATTTTATTTTAGCAGATACGGAAATTTATAAATTTATAGTCAAGTGTTTTTTTTTAATGGCCTATTAAGGCATCTTAAAAAAATCCCTATATGGCTTTGGTTTGCTGAAATACTACTTTACATTGTTAAAAGAAAAACATGTTCAAATAAATTTGACATTATGACACACATACACATATTTCACTTAGAACTGACAGTTATACATATGCCTACATGTGATCACAGATGTCTCCTGTTGTGATGACACGAATGAAAAGGTAATCCAAATGTTTATCTCACAGTAGAGGGCAACCCAGAAGTCTGTGCAGAAGTGACATATAAGGAGTTGTTATCTGGAAGAGGGGGAACCACAGAGTTTCCATTAGTGGGTGAACAGCTCAGTTTCAGTTTTTCCAAGTATTCTGCATGAACAGGCTTGTGACACTGAAGGACCTTGATTGCATCTTCTACTTTAAACCATTCTCTTTTCCTTCCTGAATGAGTACAATCCACAAGAAAGAACAGAGTTAGAAAATTTTAACAGCACTACTGGTTGCTATGTAGTTATTCATTTTTTCTCAGTTCTTTGGAAGTTGAAGTTGTCAGGCAAAAGAGTGGGCGAAAAGACCTTGAAAGAGCTGATCAATGCAAGAGATTCACTCAAGCTTACTAGAATGCAATTCATAATAAGCCTTTCAGATAACTCTCTTGAAGCAGATACTGGACAGAAACTCATATGACTCTTTATATGCTCCAAAAGCCACATCTGGGCATTAGAGGAAAGTGTGATGTTATTTACATGACTTGATACTGCCGTCCTACATTGTCATGCTTAGCAGAAAAACAATCTTTAGACTGAACATGCATATATGAAGAATGGCTTGGTCTGATTTCAGAAGCCATGTTCCATACTCACAATCTACATATACATATATATGTGGACTTACTCAGGTTAGCTGTAAGTTTAAAAAAATCATATACCTTGCATCAGACATGTTTATCTAAGTTTCAAGACTTGGTACTAAGATCAGCTTAAGACCATCTTACTTTTACAAGTCAGTCCTTTAAAATTCAAAGTCTCTGAAAATACATATAGACAAGGTCAATGGTAATATTGTTAAAAATGGAGTTATATGCTATTTTTCATTTGGTTTTACAGCATTACAAGTACTGTGCTTGAACATACATAAACCTTGTTTAAGGTCAAAGACACTTTCAAAACACCCTAGAGTATCAGACAGTAAAACATTCTACTTTTTACAGAAAAAACAGTTTGGCAGTATAGTATTTGTCCTTTAAAGACTTACAATGTTTATTCTGTCATAATGTTATAATAATTAGAGTAAGAGTAACACTATGTTGGAAGCAACCCTAGTTATGCGTGTATTGAAGTGCACAAAACCAGCATCCCTTGACTTTTTCTAGAACAGAATTAGTATTCCTCTTGAATTACAAATTGCTTCAGAAAAATGAAAAGAGTTTGCTTAAAACATTTTTAAGTGTAGCACATAAGGACAGAGAATCAATTTACCTATATTAACTGAATCCTCCCAGTCTTCCAGTATTTCCGTCACAGTAAGAACATAAACGTACGTCCTATGCTTCCGATCCTGGTTCTGCTTGAATATTAGAAGTACAAGTTTAAATTCTGATCTGAATAACTTACAGACTTACCACAAGTACAAGATTAGAAATTACCTACATCTAAAGGACAGTTGCCAGCAAGCCTGGCTTTTATTTTCACTAAACATTCATCTGTACTGATGAGACCCAAAATGATGGGAAAACAAAAGTTTTATTTGAAACAGCTATTCTTTATTACTAGACTAAAAAAACTGAACAAAACTAAAGACAATACAAACAAACAGTTTTGAAGATTGTGAAGTTCTGACCAAAGTGTGTTCTTGGTCACCCAGCTAAATATTAGCAGTTGTCCACTAGTACTGCCCTACATAAGTACTAATACTTTTACAGAAAAGTGAATTACCACAGTACACCATATTTGCTAAAACGGTTTCCACAACGCATTTCCTGGATGAAAGGTCATTTAAAAAAACTGAAACACTTTTTGCAAGATGGAACCACTGCATCATGTGGCCATATCATCTACACAATGCTGGCTATAAAGTTGCACTCTCTGAGTGAGGCAAATTAAATGGCCTACGCTTGCAATCGTGACAAATGCAAAAATAATTGCCATGTGCTCATTCCGCGGGTTTGCCACGATGGCAGCACTCACCACCTGTTTGGAAGGCATGTGCTTTGCACAAGGCAGGTTAAACACAGTCTGACACAGGTGTCTGCTCAGGGCAAGGCCACCAGGCTGCAGCCAGTCCACACAAGGTTGGCACAGACATTACTCCCTGCTACTCCAAAGCAGGCTAGTGGCAGTGTTTGAGGTGCTACCTGACCAATCAGAGCATCCTTCCCCTTGGAGAAGAACTGAGCTCCTAATAAAACCAGCACCATCTACAATTACAACTATATTAAGAACCAAGAGATGTTATGGCCTAGCTCCCCTAACAGATGGCTGTATCCTTGTGCCAATAACCTTTCCTACTTAACTCAGTTTCACTACAAGCTTAATATAGTTTTGAACTGTTGTGCTTTACTAGGAAATAAAAATTCTCTGGGAGTTCTTTGTCAGTATCAGCATTAAATAGGATACATATATTTATAACACATATCCTTGCTGGCTGTTTTTCTAGAATAAGAGGACTCAGCAGCAGCATTGATTTCCATCTTCTCTTAGTTCCACCCTCAGGTCACAAGGTGTGGCCCCCTCAATGGTACTAACAACAGTTTGTGGGGGCCTGTTGAGAAACTAAAGTAGGCCCTTGATTTAAGTTAGAAGTAACCTAGAAAAGTGACACACCACCAATTCTTGTCTCTTCTGGTCTAGCTGGTGTAAATGGCTTCAGAACAGATACCAGAATTACCAGTGAATCATCATGCTTTGCAGCCCCTGTCTTAAGCCAACAACATGATCGATATCCTGGGTTTTTTTGGTCAGAGCTGGGAAATGGAGAATACTCTTGTAGACTGACCAGTAGAGTTAAAACACAGCCAAGTTTTTAATGTGTAGGACCATCCAGTTCAACTCAAACCCCCAAAATACCAGAAAAATGTGAGTAGTACTAACTACAAACTAGGAACTAGAGGAGGTTCAGGAACTACAGGAGGTTCTCTAATTAAGTGTCATGGCTTCCATACTTCACACAATGGAATACATAAGTAGTATTTCACACAGGAAATCCCTGACAGGAATCCACTGCCTATAAAAGCTGGGTGAAGATTTGTACCTGAGACTAAAGGACTTCCACTTAATACACAGCACAACATAGTAACACTGATGTATTAGGAGCTGAAGACTATTAAAACTACAGTCTGCTCCTGTCTAGAACCTGAGCAGAAGTGGGCAACACCAGACTAAAATAGAGTTCTAGCTAGCATGTGTCCTTGCACTGCTGGTAGTTCAGAGTCTGATGTTTATACTATCAGATGTTTTGAACTACATAGTTTGCTAAAGGTTGGGTTTATCTGTTATCCAAAGCCTTGGCTGTTTTTTAGTGAATCAAAGCCACAGTGAGAATTCATATCCAGACTCACTAATTTACATGTGTGAAAGTTGACAAATTACTTCAGCAAAATCTAACCAGGGAGGAAAAGTCAAAAGAGTGCCTCAGAAACAGTTGGTGTAATGTTGCAGAAATCCTAACTCTATGAATGGTTTGGCTTTTAGGGATTTTTTTTTTTTTACTTGTAGGTATTGTCCGAGTACTAACTTAATTTTTCCAGTAAGGTCCAAAATGACCTGAGATTAGCTCAGCTGGTGAGAGCCTGGTGCTGGATAACACCATAGTGATGGGTTTGATCCCCACAGAAGACATTCACTTAAACATTTGGCTTGATGATCTTTGTGGGTCCTTTCTAACTGAGAATATTCTGTGATTCTGTGAAACTGGTATAAGTACTTTGAACTCTTCCTATTCAAATCTTCACACATCATGTAACACCTGAAGTCCTGTCTAATGTAGCTGATCCAGTAACACTGCAAAATTATAGGTAAGTAATACTTAGGAATTGAAGTCTGATGTAGCAGCTTATCAATTCTCACAAACAAACCATTGCTTTTAGAACTTAAAGGAAATAGCTCACCTCAAATATCCCAAGTAGTCTGCCTAGCTTTCCCTTTACTCCAGCCTACAAAACAAAGAGGAAAAAGTGTTAGCATTTGGTATTAATTAAAAAAAACCAAAGTAGCTGTACCACCATCCTACATTAGCATACTGCTCCTTATTTGGGTTATTTGAGTAAGAGTTTTAACTTCAGTTTTAATTAGATAGTGCTGCACTAATTTTGGAGATTCTGGTTTTAGATGCTTTAGAGTACAAAAGCTTGTCCTAATGAGTGGATCAAAGAATGCATAAATCTTTCAAGCTTTCCATATAGACCAAAATACTGTATTACTTACCCCATTTTTAGTGTACTGTATTTTATTAAATAGATAAATCATACCCAATACTGAAATAATCCAGGAAAGTAGAAAGAGCATGAGAATTTCAAATAGTATTAGAAATAATCTAAAGAAGCAATCATTGAAAGTCCAGCGCTAGTTTACACAGAAATTTAAATACAAGTTTTCAAAATACAGTAAGAAACCATAGGTTATTGCATAATGATGACAATCTTACAGCATAATAACTTCACGTGTGCTGGTTTTCATACCAAAGTAGCTTTTAGCATGCAATATAAACCCCAAATTTATACCCCCAATTCTCTGCAGTCTTGAACTCTTTTTCTAGCTAGTATGATTATAAAAGGCTTTCAATTCAGAGTTTTACTCCAATATTTTAAAATAATCCCTGTATCAGCCCATGCTTTATGATTTTTATCAATTCAGATAAGGTGGTCATTACTTTCTACCAAGACTCTAAGTTTGCTTTTCCAAAAGTAATATATGATGCCTCTTCCAAGGGACATGGCTTAAGATCATCCATTATTTCTACACACAACTCAGTCCATATGACTGACACAGAAAGGCATATGTTGCCTACTGGCAGACAAGGCCATATTTAGATTGTTTTTGTCTTGTTGTATAACCAATATTTAAAAGAGGGCTTCTTAGTGCTAAGAAGACATTTTCTAATTTTCAGTCTTTGCTTCCAGCCTTAGCCAAAGACAGTTATTGATGTCTTCTGTCTTTATATAAAGGACCATATGGATCTTCATTACATTTTAATGAGTAACTCTGACAACTGGGCAGGCTTTAGCAATAAATCTAATCAAAGTCTTAGAAGTGAATGTTTTCTAAGACTGTCTTTTTAAAGGAAGCAGATGGCTGGTGTTATTTATTAAGCCATTTTGATGAAGGAAGCCCGATCACAGCCTGTGCAAAATCATCAAGGCATTTTACTTATCTAGAGCAAGAGCTAGAGCAAAAGTTAATGCAAAACAACAATATTCAGTGTGTCTGCTGCGATGGCTGAGATACCTGTTAGAGCTCATAACGCCAAAACACACAACTGGACCTTACAGAAAAGTAATTAAGCAGCACATTAATTAGCAAAGTGACAGGCCCTTCTTTTGGGCTGAAAGAGTAAGCTATGCCACAATAGGCACTAAAGATTGCTTGTGCTTTAGACTGGGTAATGAAAAAGCACTTACTCCTGAGAAGCAGCATGCTGAAGAAATGCTTGAGTTTTACTGATCACTCTGATTTCCTCAGCATTACAGTATCACTTCAAGTGGGAGTCTGGCACCTAACAAATGTTTAACACCTGGCAAAACCACCATGACCAGCTAGGTTTACTGATACTGAATAGCTTCCATAGAGAAGTTTTGTCAACTTATTGGCATCCCATAGTCACAATGTGAATTTATCAATGTTACTCTAAGTGGAATTTACTTAACAGTTTCTCTTTTCTCCCTCCGAGCAAAGCAATGGTTTAAACAAATACACTTAGCTGAGTCATACTGAATGAAACTATTACAAGCACTCCATTACATCAAGTGTAAAAACTCCCCAAAGCTTGAAGTGAAGCTTTGGTGCAATCAGATGTTGCTATGTAAATGGGATTACTATAACTGATGTCTAATTACTCTCTACTCAAATACACGTTTTTCCAAAATGTAGCATCATGCCTGCAGACAGCAGTGTATTTTGAAAACCTCTACACTCAAAAGTGTAAAAAGGTAGTAATTCAAAGCCTCGTGATTTTTTTCCCTGAAAATATTATTCACCTGAATAATCTTCATAGTTGAAAAAGTACTTTGAATTTGACAGTGTTCTTTTAAGTGCTTTTACTAACTAACAAGAACATTTCCTTCAAGTCCTTTTCATAATGTAATTCAAAATGTGTCAAATTTAAGTGCTAGAGGACCAAGAAATACTTCAGCTTTATCTCCAGAACATCAAAAACAGTTCCCCTTTTCCAATGGTAGGCTTCTAATCCAGTGCACTGGCTAAAATCTAAATTTTGAACCATTTTGCCTCTCATAAAAACGCACTTTGTCCTTTGGCTTTTTTGTCCCCATGGCTGTTAAAATATGGTTCTTCAAGTAAACAGAATCCTATAGGCTTCTCTAAGTGTGTAAGGCCATCTAAACTTTGGGAGAAAAGCCTAAAAAATCCCAGCCTTCTTCTGACAGACATGCTGTTGAATTAAGTGCTACAATTTCCCAGAACAATTCTCTAAGGAAGTCTGAGCACTGTGCAAAGAGGACCTCAGATCTGAATCTTATGCATCTATTTTAGCATTAGTCTAAATCCAGCCACAAGAGAGAAAACTATCCACTTGAGCCCATCATCAGTCTAGCCTGGAGGTCATTCCTCTTCGCAGCTGGAGAAGTACTGCAGGACCTCTCAGATGAGCGTCAGACTCGCCTCTTTCCTGTAGATGGAGCAAGAGTCATGCTGCAGTTGAATTTCTCAGCTAACCGTCTACCAGGGCAGAAAGTTGCTTAAGATCTGAAAGATTTGAGTTATTTTTAACTCTGGCATCTGTGGGATAGTTTTGTAGCCATTTTAATGGCTACACTCCTGAAGGGATGGTGGCAAGACTACTCCTACGCCATTTTTTGCATACTTTTATAAAATAAAATGTTTGACTAGATCTGCCTCAATCTTTTAACTGACAGTGTGCTTTAATAATTTATTTTTGCAGTGTCTAACGAGTTCTAGTCTGTAGCACCCAATAATTTTTCAAATATTAGATGCTCATTGGAGCTAATCCCTCTATTTCCTGTGAGAAGTCTTACATGAAATTACTGCCATTTTCATAGTTGCAGCAGATTAATCTTCAGGCTCACCATCTTCTCAGAACCTATATCCACTCAGGGCTGGGGGAAACTGCCTGTTTTCTCACAGGCCTTTCAATACACTACTAAGACAAACAAAGCAAGAGTGTCTTTTTTTGTGAGATGCAGCAAGAAAAGGGAGCCGCTCACAGTTCACAGATCTCCATTTACAAGGCTGGGTATAATGGGCTTGCCACTCATTTGTGTCACTTTTCTTTGAACAGTGCATATGCAGACAACTTATTTTCATCTTTCATGCCATGCAACTCAAGACAAAGCTCCAAATTCATTAATGGAGTAGCTCCTCATTTAGATGAGGTTCAATACCTTGCTGGCACTGCTTTATAGTGTAACTTCATTTTGGTTTCTACTATCAGGTTTGTACAAGTTTACTGTATCTAAGTAATTAAGGTAACTGTCAATTTCCTGTAAGCTGTGAAATGTCAGACAACCTTAAATGAAACACTAAATATTCAGGAGAAGTAAAAACCTATATCACTAACATGAACAAAATTGAAGAATTAAAAAAACCCTGGAGTTATATACACAGCCAGACCATAAAACAACTGCAATGCATGTACACTTGATTACAGAGATCTGAGTTGTAAAACAAAGATTCTAAATACACTACTGTTGGTGTCAAAGTGAGGATATTTAAAGTCAGTTGGCTATCAACACTTCTACCATTAAGGAATGCCACTGTAATTACCACTGTGAATTTACTCATTTTAATAGATTAATAGAAACCAGTGCTTCGTTTGTGCATGACCCAATACTGAAGAAACATTTCAAACCAGCAGCACTCTGCTTTCTTTGAAGTTTATTCATTCACAAAACTCTTAACAGTTCACTGTACTGTAACCAGCTTGCCAGGTGACATTGACCTTAGTATAAAAATAGAAAGGACATCCACCTTTAGAAAGGTCAGTATGAATTTCCATGGCTCAAACTCCTAAATACCACTCTTTTTTCTTTAAAAATGGCACTTGGCAAGCTCACAGAAGCATATGACTTAGCCAGTAGCTGAAGAATATTTTACTTTAAGACATGAGCTTCTAAGTCTGATCAGTTATACAAGCTATCATACCCAGAAATTCTGAAGCAGTAGAATAAGTGTAACTAAATAATTTCTGCTTATTAAAGCCCGAGCCAGATACACTCTCCATGTATTTGCAAGCACAGCTCAAAGCTGAATATGGCTAGAACTTTATACTGTACTCCAAAACATCATAAAAAGCATAGTCCCTTCAAGATCATCCATTCTTCACCACCAAAGAAAAAACCCCAAACATATGACTACAGTTTAGTCAGCTCTAATTTAACTTGGAAATGAGACTTTACTAT
>WAAE01035431.1:0-10724 GCA_013400495.1 Nicator chloris | reverse complement strand
ACCTGTACAAGTAAATGTGGAACTTCCAAAATATTTCAAGTGACCTATCCATTACCTCCTCATCATTAGGTGTACAAATTGTAAGCACCCTTGACAGGAACTGCTATGATATTTACTGCAAATACAATGACTTGGAATAATTCAAATGGGTTTAAAAAAATCCTGCGTACCAAGTGAAATCAGCTAATGACAGCTTTCTGATTATACTTTTCTTCTTTCTGTTTCCAAAGCTTTTTAAGTTCTACTAAACCTTTTAGAACTAAATGCATTTTAAATTGTATTCATCTGAGTGAAAAACATACTTATGTTTTCTTGCTTTTGCTCAAGTTAATATAAACATGTTTTTTGGTTGGGGGGGGGAGGTAGAAATCAGTGGTAATTCCTGAACAACATGCATTGCTTGCCACATGATAAATATTGCCGTTGAGGGTCCTTAACATCCAGGGAGAATGTATTAATCTAAATAAATACAGATTAGAATTGCTCGAGTTTATAAATATAAATGAATACATGAATTTATCTACTGGGAAAATATATTGTTGTAGATCACTCCTACTCACAGTAAAATCTATGGAACGAGGCTGATTCGAAAAACTTCATGTGTTGAAACTTTTCCATAGCATCAGCTGTAGCAGAGTTGATTTGTAGCTGCTGGAGTTGTCGAGGTGTCACCCTGCTCAGCTGCTCCCAGCGTTGGATGGGCCATCTCACATCTCCAAAGGCATTACTGAGTCTGAATGTGTTAGGTCTTCACAGGGTGATTTAATATTGGTTTATTCTGCAATGACTAAAGCGAGGTATCTAATGATGGCATGGGTGACCTCTCCAGGGTTCGTCATAGAGGGAAGGATGAAGACATCGTAGGAGGAAGTTGAATGTAAGGCGTCATAATGATCATGTGTAGCCAAAGTGAGTGGGATTGTGAGATTCAATGGAAGACGTGTAGATGTTTGCACTATTGTTCTACACAGTGTGTAGAAGAGTTGAATTAATCTCCCAGGCTCCCTTTATAGTCAGTGGAGAGAAATGTTCCAGGGTGCATTTCACCTTCTCTTATAGTTAGTAATAATAAAATACATTTTCAGTATTGTTTGGTGTACAGTAGGATATTATGAAGCTTTATCAAACTCTTTTGAGTCTTGAATGTCCTTCCTGAATGACTTTGGCATTACTGCGTTGCAGGCTGACGTTTTTCCAGAAGCAAAAGCAAACTAAGATGATACTCAGGCTGATGGCAATTTAAAAATGTCACTAATAGCCTAAGTATAGTGACCTCGACTATTCTCCTGCAACTGCTCAATATCTAGGCCCTGAGGATTCATTTCACTGCTGTGAATTTTTTGTACTCACAAAGAACTCTTTCTTGCTGTACAGAAGAGGGAATAAAAATCTTGAAGAGACAGGGCCATTAATGATTAATGATAGACATTTAAAATTCAAAAAATCATCAAGTTGAAAACATGTTTCCACAGTCAAATTTTATTCCGAGTACTTTAACTCCTTTGCAAGCTGCATTAGTTGGTGGTAAAATGCCCACTGATATTGTGTACTCAATAACTTAAAGTTTATTGACTTCAATTTTTTAGTTGCAAGTATTACTATTTTTAATGTGCTGTTGCTAATATTCTTCAAAAAAATTAAAAAAGTGTCTCAGTGATGAGAGAATGGTAAAGAGAAATAAAATGCTAGTTGATATGTTAAAGTTAGTAGTGATAGGACTGAGTGGGTAGTGAAACTGAAAATGTGAGTGATTTAAGCCCATTACTCTGGGTGACTGTACAACATAGTTACTGCTGTGAGTGTAACTCATAATGTCTAATTTTTAAAATTGATAGTGATTCCTTTCTCAAGTCTTTTTCCTTATGAGCTTTGCTCATTTCACTGTCTGCTATTTTGTTCCCAAATCATGCTTTCAGCTGGAAGGAAGACTGTGTAAAGGAAGATGGCATATGAAATGGCTAGCTGATGCATTACTTTGTCAAATGTAGCATGCAAGTGGCTTTGAAAGCTCAGTAAAAGGGTTCTAGTGAACTTTTGCCTTAAACATGGAGAGCATGTAATTCAAAAGAAAGCATGCTAAAAACTGCCTGCCTTGGTGAAGACCCTCTCCTGGAATGGCACGACTTGGTCATGTTGTTTCCTCTGTCATCCTCAGTGCAACCCTTCTGTGTTTTAGGGTTTGGACCCCAGCGCTGGACCCCTCAAACAGATTCATAGGAATGTTCCTCTGTGAATAGTCCTGGATTCAGGGGTAGTGGGTGGCTTTCGTTTTCAGTGTATGAGGGTCTGAAAGGGGTTTACCACTTGGCTGAAATAAATGGAAAGTTCTATTAGCTGCCTTTGACACTGCTGAAGGTGTCCACACTTCCTCCATAAGGGAGTAGAAGTCTGTTTTGTAGTAACGCTTGGTGCTTGTCTTGTACTGATGTCATTCTTCCTCTGAAGAGCTGCCACAGTCGTGCTTGTGGATGGTCACTTCTGAAAGTAGCTGCTCCATCTTCTCTGATCCTCTGGGGAGTCCTTCAGAGACAGATTTTAAATCAGCTAGGAGATGTACACAGGTAGATTCATGAAAAACAGACTCTTCTGGTCTGCTGATTTTGGCTTGAATGTATCTTCAAGGATTAGGTGTTCTGCTTAGATATCAGCAATTTTTTTTGTGTGTGTGTTTGGGTTTAGTTTTTTTTGTTTGTTTGTTTGTTTTTCTCCAAATTGTTTTATTTTTTAAGCATGCTGAATAGTTTTCTGTTGCCAGTGACTAAACAATACAATGAAATGAAGCCACCACTGACTTAGATTAAAGGACTGAGGGATCAGAAATAGTTTCAGCAGTAGTTCAGTAAGTATCAGGGTTAAGACCAGTACCTAACTAAAACTGGACATTGTTTTAAATCATCACACTAAAATATTTTGGTTTTCAACATTTAATAGATAGCTTAAGGTTTAAAAATAATACAAATAAGGCTTCTGTGAATTAATCTATATAATAACTTCAAAGACTTCAAGTCTGTCACCCACTCGAAGTTGAGTTTATCAGCAGGTTACAGGTTAATGGGAGACAGTGGCCAAACCATAGAGTAGGAAAGAATAGAAAAATCATATCAATGAACAGTCAAACATGAATGCTTTTAGCAACTGTCAGTGAATGTGACAGATGTTGTGCAAGAACTAATTCAAATGTGGTTATATAATATTGTTTTCCCCAAAAGAGAAGGAAATACACCATTAACACTGATATATACCACTTAAATACAATGTAAATGTTACAGATATTGTATTTAATTTTGAAAAATTAGATTGAAAAATCTAGAATGAGAAACAAAGCTTCTTCTTTACAGGTTTCTTTCAAAATGCAAATTTATGTCTCAAGAGACCAGTGGAACTTAAAGTAGAAATACAGTCTGTATTTAGGGAGTTTTAAAAACACACATTACTGAATTGATAGAGCATAACAGTTCCCTTGCTTAGGCAGCATTATGCTCCATCTTGTAAAATGTACTTGGGGAAATGTAAAATGCTTTATTAAACCTACAGTCCATAACTAGAGTTGTTACATTTTAATGTGTATATTTTTCATTCATGGATTATTGAACCACTAAATCCAAAGAATTTGACCTCATACCAAAAAATTTCTTTGAGTCTCATTCTGAATCTTTTCACTTTCTATGTCACTGGAGCATAAACCAAATTCTCAAATTTTCAAGACATTTTTCAGACCTCCCTGGTATAAAATTGTACATTTAAAAGCAGGCAAGGAAGGAAGTGACTATTTACTTTTGCATAGACTGCTTGCAAAAAAAAAAAGTCCATGAAGCATTTCTGGGTGGGAGTTCTGCAATTTTGGAGAGAAAATTCTTGAATGTGGTGTTGTTTATAACCATGAGGGATATATGGAAAAAGAAATTACAAAAATAATTATATATTTCATTCCAAGAACTTTTTTTTTTCTCCAAACTTAAAGTTGGTTTGCTATGTAGAGAGTGTCTTTCTCCCTACTTTCACATGGCATATTGTTCTTTCCTGCTAGTGAAAAGCTGGCAGATGTTATAAAACAGTGGTGATTGAAGCTTACTAGTGTGCCCAGTGATTTCAGAGCATTGTGTTTGTGTTCTATTTGCCTTCTGTTTTCTTCCACTGTTATTAGAAATAACTCTAGGGAAGAAGTTGCACTGCAAAGAGCCGAAAAGTAGGAAAGGAACATCTCTTCTCTGTATTTTCAAGAGCTCTGAAAAAATGGTATTTGTAATACATAAAATATCTCTGTTGATCTGAAACATCTCATTGCTGTGGTTGAACCAACAATTCTCCTACAAACACACATCTAGGATTTGTTATTCATCCCATGCCTGAAGAAAAACAAACTGAGAGAGTTAATGGATATAAGTCTGTGGTCTAGGCTTCAAGATTTTCACTGCCAAAGTATCAGTCTAAAAGATTTCTTACTAGTGTTGATTGTGTTGACATTATTGATGAAATAACTTTCAGCAAAGGAACAATGACATAATATTTGGGAAATGGAACACCAAGGAGCAGAATGAGTAAAATCACAAAATCTTTATTATTTTTACATCTGTTAAAAAAAAAGGACTGTTTTAGAGAGTAATAGAACAAATTTAGAAAGGCAATGATATGTGCTCTAAATAGGTATAATTGTATTATTACAGACCAAAAGATTTTTTGTCTGTAAAGAGGTAAAGATATTTCAAACACTTTCTGAAAGAAAGGGAATTTATACAAGGCAAGTTTTGTAAGAACAATTTATCTTTTAGTTTTACTTGGTGTATTTTTTCTTTGTTAGTAATATTGATTTCCATGAAATATAAGCTCTTTTTCTGTGATCCTCCCTCTCCTTTTCTTTTCTGTTCTCTTCAGTTGTTATTATATCAACATTTCATATTTTTATTCTGAGGCATTTCCATGTGTAGAAAATTTGTTGAAAAAGAATATAGCCAAGATACATAAGAGTTTATTTTGTTAGTTTCTGACTGAGAAACGATTGTACAAACCCTTAGGCAATTAACTGTTTCTTCAGGCTGTACGAATATATCTGCACTGTCTGTGCAGGTTTGGTTAAAGACCAGACTCTTTGATTTCCTTACATTTGCCCCAAGTCCCCTTTGTAGTTGGTACTGATGAGGAACTGGACATAAGAGTTGCACTGAAACCTTCTACTCGAACATCCAACATGACAGAGAGTATTTACCAGCACATCTGTTGCCTGGCGCTCCTCAATTCGGCTCTCGACAGAATCAACTTAGGAACTCCATTCAGATTGCTTTCTTGAAAACTGTTATATGTATTGTGACATGAATTAAGCACCTCTTATTAATACAGATCACAATGCAAGACAATATTTGGAGTATCTTTTATTTCAAGCTAATGACTGTTTAATCAGTTTTACCGTTTTAAATTAAAAAATAATTCTCAAGTTACATAAATGTTAATTAAATTTTCTTGCACCAAAAATATTTTTTAAAATAAGTGATTATTGCTTACAATGTCTCTTCTGGACATTTCTGAACCATCTGTATAAGAAAAGAGTTAACAGAAACCACCCTTGATTTTTTTTCCTAAGAGAATAATAACGTGTTTTAAAATGTGTTCCAGTTATTAAGGTTTGTTTCTACTAAGAATGTTGAGGTGTTTTCTACAAAATTGACCATCCTTGTAATCTTTCTCCTTCTGTATATGGATATCATATACAGGTAATTTTTTTAGGTGTGGTTTTTTTTTCATCAGATGGCTTTTGATATTTAATACATAGCCTTCATGTTCTTAAATCATGCACAATGAACTATTAAAAC
The DNA here is from genome assembly GCA_013400495.1 of Nicator chloris. NCBI lineage: Eukaryota > Metazoa > Chordata > Aves > Passeriformes > Pycnonotidae > Nicator > Nicator chloris. The sequence goes on along the minus strand of WAAE01035431.1, from coordinate 4,920 downwards.
TGGAAAATGAAAAACCTGTGCCAGAGAAAGCTTGAAAAATAGTTGTAAAATGGGAACACGCATTTTCATGTACATAAATAAAACAAAGAAATGGAAATAATCCACATTTTACTTGTCAAATTTCAAGAATCACAGTCTTCATAACTGATCTTTTCATTTTCTGTAGTAATAGTAAGAATTCTTCCTTTTTCTTTTCCCCCCTATTTTTTTTTTACTTCGCTTGTTTCTATTAGGGCCAGAATAAAAAAGGTTGTTACATTTACATGTCAAGAATCATGACATCTGGAGCAAAGCTGAATGCATTATGTCTTGGTGAGAGGGTTACACAATAAGGCTTGACTGACGTTATACAAAATCCGAGACGCTTTCTGATCAGCTGATTTAATTAAAACAAGATATTTGGTTCTGCACAATGCCTGTGTATAATCTATTACAAGCCTTTCAAACGCACAAGTCTGAACTGTAAAATGTCATTAGATTGGCTTGCGTGACTTGTCGTTCTGTTTGCAGATACCTCAAATCAGCTATGCATCTACAGCTCCAGAGCTGAGTGACAACACCAGGTATGACTACTTCTCTCGAGTGGTCCCACCAGACTCCTACCAAGCACAGGCCATGGTGGACATCGTGACGGCCCTTGGGTGGAACTACGTCTCAACGCTGGCTTCCGAAGGCAACTATGGAGAGAGTGGTGTGGAGGCCTTCACCCAGATCTCCAGAGAAATTGGTGAGTGTATGCTCATCAGGTCTGGTGTTTACAGCTGCCGAGTTCAGAGCATCGCTGAGTTCTGATGTGGTGTATACAGTGTGGTCAGAACACCCATGGGTGTGTGACCTGGACTCAAGGGGGTCATTTTGCTTCCTGCATGTCTGCCAAGGTGGCAATTCTGGCAGCAATTTAAGAAGAGAGAAAAAATAGATCTCTCTTGACCCTTTTGAAAAGGGGCGTCTCCTTGATGACTTAAGGGCAAAAAGCAACCAGATGCTGAACTACAGCCAGATTTGAGGAAATGCAATTTTTGATTCAGCTCAGGAAATTTATGGTCCAGGGAGAGCTTCTTCCATGTTTCATCACAGATAAACCTAGAGGTTTTAATTTTTATTAATTTTAAAAACAACAAAACTCTTCCACTTTGAAGTAAAAGACATAACCTTGCCATTTTTCCTTCATAATAAAATGTGCTGTACAAATACAGGCACAATGAGAAGTATATTTAAATCCCGTTGATCATTATAAATTTTTTTTCACATTTCCATAATTTTTTCTGCCCTGAAAAAAAACCCTGCTATTTCTCAGGAGCAGTAGGTTTTGGACACCAAGGAAAAAGATGATAAGTAGCAGGTGGTTTGAAAGAGGGTGGAATTGGTCTTTCACCACGTACAGCATTAAATGAAAAACAGCCCCCCATCTCCCCCCAAATTTTCCTGTTCTTCCTCAGAAAGTCTGGGTTAATCTACTAGATTTGACTTTCAGGGCATTACTTACAAACTCCAGTTCTTTTGAATTGTCTTGGGTGAGAAAATACGATAATATCTCACTAACTGCATGTGAATATAGAGAGCATCTATATCATATAGGAAGGCACATGTGTGTTTCAGGTACTTATGCTTGAACCATAAAGGTAAGTGATTACTAGTAAGGACCTGGTGATAGAATGAAACTACAGCCATTCTTGACATTAGGGAACCAGTGTATGTAATATGCTCACCCATTTAACTGATAAATGTTCTTTTTCTAGCTTCTGATCATTGCTGTCAGCTCCTAGGTGTCTTCATGGGAGAGCCAAAGCTGTCTACTGTATGTTGCTTTGTTCTGGGGTTAGCAAAGGCATGTACAGTTCTTCCACAGTTCATATCTAAAAGAAATGGTTCATATATGGTGAATAGATTAGCTTCCCCAGACACTCACTGAATTCATTGACTGAAAAATCATCTTTTCTTGAAACCATCTGCAGCACAGCTAGTTCTGAGTTCTGAAAGCAAACAAATAAAATAGAAGACTTTTTTACTGTTTCCCATTTCCAGGAATATGGGAGAATTTCAGATAGGTGCAAGCAAAAACTGTAATTACCTTATAATCACAATTACTTGAGTTTGTGTCAGTTGGATCTTCATTGATCCTGGAATAAAAAAGATCATTATAATTTGATAAACAATTAACCTTAATAAGATATATTAAATAAATATTATTAACAAGATTGTGAATCCAAAGCAGTTAAAATCATTAATAGTTGTCCTAAAAATTACAAGATCTGTGTAACAACAAGAAGCAGAGGAAGTTGTGATTAGTGGTTTGATTTTTTTCCCCCTTGTGATTTATATTTTCTATTAGAGCACTTGATTTTTGGCAACCTCTGTGCTCCCAGCAACTTACCAACTATTGTGAGTATCAGGGACTCTAATGGTTCTGAAGAAGGAAAGCAGAGGGAGGCAGGACAGACAAGTAATTTTTATTTCCTAGGAAAATACTCAGGTGAACAATCAGGTAAATCATATTTAACAACAGGGACATGATTGATAACCAGTGCAGAATTGTCAAGAACAAATAGTATCAAATCCATCTAATAATTTTCTTTGACAGGATAAGAGCTTATACCTGGAGAAAAAGCACTTGATGTGTCACATCTCTCAAATTTTGTAGTGTTATCTCAATTGTCACATAGAGTATTCTCCTGAGCAAATTTGGCAATTGTGATCTAGGTGTAAATAGGCTGGATGCAGACCTATTTAGAAAACTTTTCTCAGAGAGAAATTAGCAATGATTTCTTTTTGAATGAAAGAATGTGTTGTGTGTTATTTGGCAATTGTTTAAGCTGGATCAGGTACTAGCCAATATTTTCATGTTTAACCCAGATGGACTTGGAATGAAGATTACTGTAAAATCTGGAGGTTACTTTAAGGTCAGAAGGACTAAGACTAGGACTAGGAGAGTATCTAGAAGAAATCCTTGGAGTCCAAATCTGAAAACACTGTCTGGAAAAGGACAAATTTAAGACACCAAGGTATTTGGCTTCTGCAAGAAGGATCTGTACAATGAGGAGTTCAGACAGACTGGTCAGAAAATACTATTTTAAAAAATGATGCAGGGATGATAGTAAATTATAACCTATATTCCTCATGGATGCCCATGACTGAACAATAGAATGGAACGTGCAGGTGGACATATCATCTGTAAAAAAATTCGAGTAATTCTCCAATTTGCCTGTCAGTTGTGGAACATCATTTTGACTCAGTACAGGTTTTGTCCCTCACTTCAGAAAAGGTGAAACTCCTCAAGCAAGCAAGAACAAAGACAAATCTTGAAAAGGTGGTCTGTGAAGATCAGCTAAGCAGGGGGACAGGTCAGCTGAAGAAGATTTGACCAAGAAGAGGTGATAGAAAATAATGTTTTCAAATAAGCTTTTGCAGAAAGGTAGAGGACCACTTGTTCACCAAAATACGGTGTATGCGAACAGAAAAATTGAAATTCATCTCTAGCATGATTCTGTCTAGGTTTGGAGAAAGCTCCTTTTAATGTTATACACATTAAGTATTATACCATCTTGCCTGGGGACATTTTGGAACCTCCATTGATAAGGATCCGTGAGAATGCATTAGACAAACACCTGCCCAGTGATTATGTAAGTGTACTTAGCTCTTGCTTGGGGCTGGGTGGTGGAATGGATGATTTCTTAATGTCCCTTCCAGTCTGGTCCTATTATCCACTGTCTTCAGATTTCATCTGAGCCATAGGGCTGGAAATGCTTTTAAAATGGAAACTGAATAGCATCTAACTATGAGGTCTGAGACTACAGAGTCTACGTAGGTTTACAAAAATCATCACATAGTGTAAGACTGCACACAACAGCAAAACTTGCCAGGTCTGTGTTAATAAACTGCGTGTTAAGAGAACCTAATTGGGACACTGCGCCTCTTGTGCAGCTGGCTTACAAATGTACAGGACAGCTCAACTTGCTGAGACCTTATGTCCTGCTTAAGATAAGTAGCCAACAAGTGGAAGCAAAATGAACGTGAAGATCAGCATAGTGAAAAGCAAAAAAATTGAGGAAAGGATGTGAAAAATACTGATATATTCTTTTTGGAAAAAAATTTAGTGCATGAGAGGACGTGAGATAGTAGATTTGAAAATATAAATAGGAAAGCTTGTTTCTTTGGTTTGTTATTTGTGTTTTTTTTAAAGGAGAGTTCCAAATGGGCTAGGATTTTACCTAAGTTTAATAGATAGATTAATTTAATGTACTTATTTAATATAATTTTGACCCTTTCTTTCTAATTTCCAGTTTGATTGGCCCTCTGTTCAACTTCTGTTTCTTGATCAGTAATAGAAGCAAAAGGAAGAAACAGGCTCCCAAATGAAATGTGGAATACTGAAAAGGTCAAAGTGGTGCCACCCTGACATGTCACGAAATATATTACATATCAAAATCTCCTCTCATTTTAATGACAAGGATCCTGTCTGGGACAAAGCAGAACTGGAAATTAAATATTTTACATGGCAAAGATTGGAAGGAGGTGATTCCAAGTCATTCTTCCATGCATTGTTTGAAGACAATGATTAAATTTATAGAATTTTCTACTCCCATTAAAAAGTTAATGATACTGCTGTAATAATTTTGACATCATGATCAGATCATTTTGGTACATTGGCCAAAGTAATGAATTCATGTTCATTGCTTAAGAGTTTAAGCATTGAACTGAAACTTGACTCACTGACACAAACTAAAATGTGGAAAAAAAGGAAGGACATTTTACCAAGTCTTCATTAAACTGTCGTGCTAAATGTTGGTCGTCTATTTACTTTCTGTTCATTATTTTTGACCAAATAAATGTTAGAAAGTTTCTGATCCGACATTCTTTTAATGGTTTATTTTGCCAGTTATTAGAAACCAAATGAATTTACCATTAGAGAGAAAATTATAC
>WAAE01035408.1:0-10198 GCA_013400495.1 Nicator chloris | reverse complement strand
ATGCTTTTTTAGAGAGATTTATTTTCCCATTTTCATACCATCAAGAAAATATGATGATCCTCTGCAACATCTGTTCACTTTTTTTAAAAAACTTATCACAGTAACAAAGTATTTTCTTTCCTTCAATTCTTAGACCTATTCAATGGAACGAAATGTCTATTGTTTTCTGTCTAGGCAATTGAATGCCTTGGATTCTATTGCACTTAACCCAACAGTTTTTCATCTTTATGAATAGAGAATAATGATTCTATCAGCCAATCATTACAGGAAGTCAAAAGTAAAACGTTATCACATCAACATTCCTGTCATTTATAATAATTACATGCACATTTCTCATACAGGACATTCATTCATCAGTGTAGGCAGGTTAAGACCTACCTTACCACAGGTTAATCAGAATTGCTCATCTGATTTCTTATCAAGATTTTGCAGTAGAATTAATTACTATAAATTACTTAGTCAGTACTTAAATGAATTATACAGCAAATGTGACCTGGGGACATAATTTCAGGACAAAGTTAACTGGTTTTAAGTTTTTCAAATAAGTGTTTTCTTCATTAGGTTGATTAATTTTGAACAGCAATGTAAATTTATATATTCTTTCAGCTCAGGATGTTTGATGCAAACAATGATGGAAAGTTGGAGCTTACCGAACTGGCCAGGTATGTCTTCTGTTTCCTTTCACAATAAATATCATAAACCAAGTGCTGTAATGGGAACAGTTAAATATTTTGACTTCTTTTTTTTTTCTCTCCAAAGACTACTCCCTGTACAGGAAAACTTTCTTATTAAATTTCAGGTATGAATATTCACATTCTTCAGGTGATCTGTTACCATCACACATAACTGGTGTCATTAATGGGCTTGTTTTCCTTTTGGCATTTAGGGTGTCAAAATGTGTGCAAAAGAATTCAATAATGCCTTTGAGATGTATGATCAAGTAAGTCTTAAAAAAACATTTTTATTAATGGCATAGTTTATTGGCACTTATTTTCTGAATTTGGAAAACTAGCCATAACCTCTGGAATTAAAAATAAATGTTTAAACTTATCTTTAATGGTATTTTTCAGGATGGCAATGGCTATATAGATGAAAACGAACTTGATGCCCTACTGAAGGATCTCTGTGAAAAGAACAAAAAGGTAATCCTAGAGGGCTTCTTTCCCCTTAGAGATTAGATTTAATTTGGATTTTAAGGACACTTTAATCCACCCTAATAAGATAAATATAGACCTTCTAAGTCATAATTCCTGAAGTCAAAGTACAACTAAAAATTGTGGTGGAAATAATAGCAGTGTAAATCCTGAACCAGGGGAGTTGTGATTACACAGTTACACTGCCAAGAGCTTGCTTGCTTCTGAGACACCAGCTAGCAGCAAGTTAACATTTGGCTATCATATGGGTAACATACAAATATATAAAAACATTTTAGTGTGTTGCTGTCAGACAGGCTGAGAATACCTGGGATCTTTTCTCATTTCCTGCCATTGGAAGTAAACTTGTTCATGCTGATAACTAAACAGGATTATAAAGCATTATCTGTTCTTTAAATAGGAATTAGACATTACCAACCTTGCAACATACAAGAAAAGCATCATGGCCTTGTCTGATGGAGGAAAGCTTTACCGAGCAGAATTGGCTCTTATTCTCTGTGCTGAGGAAAACTAGAGCTCTTCTATCATGTCCACTTAACTAGTGATGTACTCTACACAATAACAGTGCACTGTAAGGGAGTAGGCTGTATTTTTAAACTGCATATAGAAAATTAGCCAGGATGTGTGGCACATTCCTTCCAGTTTGTTTCTATACTGTTTGTAATGTACAGTTTTTGTAACAATAAGATTGATAAAGAGAATGTCAGTGTTTGGGCCAGTCTGTATATTCAAAAAGAAACTAAATATGTCAGGGGTGGTTTTGGTTTTGGTTGGGTTTTTTGGTTTCATAAACACAGCTGGAGAAAAATTAAACCTGCTGACATTGCTGTGGTCATCATATCCTTTGACACTTGCAACATTTCTTGTTAAACTACATAACAAAAAGATCTACACATACCTTTCCCATAACAAATAAATGTGGGATTTAAAAATATGATTTCAGATTAAATATGATCTAGGTATGAAATAGGAAAGAGACATTGGCATGTCTGATTTCAAAAATTTAATAACACACTAAGAAATATTTTCAGTTGTCAAACCACCCACTTACAGGTCTGTACTCTCTGCAGTCTTACAATTACTCTTCTCATTACGAATTCATAGCATATAGACAAAGCATTTATCTGGAATAGATCTCCATGCAGTAGTTGATAAAAATATAGTGTTCTCAATCTAGCTGTTTTACTGAATTTAAACATAGGCACTTCAGAAATAAATGCCTTTAATCTGTCTTGAAATCCTGGCTAAATGACAGGTAGTATAGCTAATACACAGATTAACATATGTTATTATAAGTGTACCTTTCATGACTATTGCTGTGTCAGAGAATATGACAATCCATTTTCTAAACTATTTTCACATTTTGCAGGTTATAATTATTCTAGTAAATTGCTGTTTTTACATCATATTCTGTGTAATCTATAATTAAATTTAATATCCTAAGATTATTGGTGTCTAGTTTGTGTATCTCCTGGATTCTTGTACCTGTACCATGTAAAGGACAAACTGACTATTTTAAAAAAAAATGTGCCTCCTTGGATCTTACACTGAATTACTAGTCTATCTCACTAGCATCAAAATTTGACATTAAATGAAGAAAAAAATAGTACAGATTTTATAACAATTTAGTAATGTAGTTTACATGGTGGGCTCTGCTTTTTATTATATTAGAGATGTATTTTTTAAATGGGAACTATACGATGAAGCAGCCCTATCTTCTTGCATCCTTGGGTTTTTTTGGCCTGGCTCCCTTTTTACTTTACACCAATTTTATGCCAGACAACTTCATGAATGTCCAGGCCACCGCTCCCAGTAAGTACTGGAGAAGAAAGGAAATTGGGCTGTGTCTTAAAGCCAATAAACCTATGCTGCCTCCATGTACAACTGTTTTGGAAGCAATTCCAGGCTAGCAGATTAGCTATATACAACTTTGCAGATGTGTTTCCCTGTCTTATTTAACTAATGGAAGAAAATGCATTTTATTTGAAATGTGTCTCAAACAATGAGGCTCAATCCTTCAAGACTACAGTCAATGAACTCCCACTGAAATGAATCCTTGAATTCCTCAGGTGAACTCAAGCAATTAAACAACATTTCAGGAATGGCCTAATGGCCTTGGGCTCTCTCCAGGCTGAGCCTCGGAAAGTTAAGGGGTAGGTGGTGCTGGATGGGGTCTTGCTGGGAAAAAAACCACACAAAAATCTAAAATGAGTTTAAGCCAGCTCATTCTCACTGTTTTACTCCCACTCCATGCACAGTGATTTAACGTCTTACCTGCTTGTCTCCTCTTTTCTCTATGCAATGTGAAATACAATTGTGTACATTAAGTGAAGGAACAGTGAATCTGCCTGTCAGTACAATAAATTATGGATATTGTTCATATTGTGCACTTGAAACCCTGGATTTTGCCTTATTTTAACATTTTAAAAGTATAAAGAAAAAAACCCCAGACCTTGTGTGTAAAAACATGTTTGCTACATCATTATAGTGAGAGATAAAGCTTTTAGAATGTTTTGACAGAGTCACCAAAGAAACTGAAATCTGTCTTGCTGAACATAAGTAAAGATAACTGTCACAGATCTGTTCTGAAGCCACCCTTGTGCTGTGGCTGCTGCCCAGCAGTTGGCTCTGCTGCAGGGCACAACATAGAAACTCAGTCACCCACAGGCAGGATGTTTCCTGCAGTTATTTCTCTTAAGTAAAACTTGGATTATAAGACAGCAACTTAAAACCCCAGTTCTGGCAAAGGTGCCTACTGTCAGTGCAAGGCAAATTGTGACAAGTATAGTAAGTAAAAACTGCTGTAAAACCTCCAGGTTTTAAACTCTAAACCTCTCCAGGGCAGACCAATTTTTAAATGTCAGGGTTGGGGCAGAGCAAGGCATAATAGTAAGAGAGGTGATGATGGGGAAGATTTCTTCTTTCTTCTGGTAGACATCTGGTGACCAAAGAAAAGTAAAATCGTAGCATGCACAAAGATGAATTACATGATGTAGTGCAGGTATGCCATACTCCAGCTAAACACAGAAACTGAGACAGTGACTTGGGATCCCTTTTTACTGAAGGTATGAACCATTTTGCTGCCTATCAATACATAATTTCTTCAAATAAACATGCAAAGAAGCACTCAAACTAACAAATACCAAAATCCACTGACCTACAAATTACAAGTATTCCATAAAATATTTTAGCCTATTCTAGTTTAAATGTGTACAGATTAAACCTTAATGGCACTAGGTATTCAAATCAAAAAAGGTGATCTTCTAGAAATTTTAAAGCACAAACCAGCAAACTGAAAGAATAATAACAATAGCAACTAGGAGGCCCCTCATAAACCCTTGGCATTATAAATGCAGTGTTTGCTGACAGAAGTAAACCTTAACAGTACCAGGTCAGGCAGAGTGCCTGCTTCCACCTGGGCCCACACCACAGTCCATCAGGGCACCTCAGGGCCCAGTAACACTGCCCAGCTGACCAGTTTGGAGAATGTCATGTGAATTTTCACCAACAACTTAATCAGGATTGAACACAGCCCTTGAAACAAGTACTTTGGCTTTCTTTCATTCACTGCTGCACTGTTCTACCATCAACAGTTCATGCACAGTATCACAGCACTGATCTAATCCTCCCTGTTTAGAACTTAGTTATCCATCTTTGAAAAGATTATCCATGCAAGCTGATGAAATTTCTAAACACCATATTCCATGGGCAAATGTCAAATACAGACCAGGGTGCTGAGAGTCATCAACACTTTTATGCAAAATGAACCTTGTCAATGAATAAAATACATACACTCTGCTCCTAAACCCCCCTTAAACCTCAATTAAGGTTTTTTTCTTTATGTAAGGTTTGCTTTTTCTCATTTTTTCTAAGCCCTCATCATAACCATGGTTATAGCACTGGTTATGGAGGGCAACTAAAATTCACTCCTACTTGCTGTGTATTTGGGAAGATACAGAATGCATACTTGGGCACCTGAATATACATGGCCTGATTTTCTGAAGTGTTGAGCACCTCCAATTCCCTCTGAAATCAACTGAAGTTGTTCTACAGCACATAAAAGCAGGTCAGTGCACTCAAATCCCAAAGACTATTTTATTTTATTGCATATTAAATGATCACATATACGACTGTGGGGTTACATATGTTCAAGTGGCATTACTTATTTAGCAGTTACAACACAAGATGCTCCATCGAGTTAGACAGTAGTACAAACTTTCTTGTAATTCAGTGTCTTTAGTTACATGTTATCAGTATGGGAAAAATAAATAAATAAATGAGCAGTTCACATGCCCATCAACTTGGAAGCCAGTATGGACAGCTAGGAACTCAGCTCCCTCAAACAGTATCATCCTCTATTTGTAAAGCAAATTCTCAGCTTGGGAAATACAAGCAATATTCTCAACCATGACTAAAATATTCAAGAGGAGAGAGTTCCCAGAAGGAGGAAAACTAAAGACTGACAGCAGTTCTGGTATCACAGTGAAGAGGTAATATAACAGATGTCTCTCATTTGCAATCTTAAATGATTTTTGTAACTTGTTAAGCCCCTACTATAGCACAATACCACTTTTGCAGCACTGAATTAATCTAATAAATTGTAACAGGTTCAAAGACAGTAAATCACCAGCAGAAACAAAAAGGGTAATTTCAAGATTTAATTAAGCAGACAAGATGTACTTTTCAGTTGAAAACAATGAACCCTCTTTGTGGGTGCCTCCAAGTTGAGTTCACGGACGTGATAACATCTTTCACTGATGGATCACGCAGAATTTTTAAAAAGGTATTTGGATTTTAGGGAAGTATCCTTGTGATTCATTAAACTGCCTCTGCAACCCTGTTGCATCCTGTTGCAATCTCCAGTGTACCCCATCACATTTTCTGACTCATTCCTTCATCCTCCTGTCCCTCCAACTTCACAAAATGATTATGCCACAAAGCAATACTTTTTTCCATACTTCCCTTTACATTGTGGCTCCCTGGCAATTCCTCCCTGAGGAATGTAATAATCTCAGGGCAAATATGCCAGCCTAAGACAACATGGACACTATCTCCTGCCAGTTTAGCTATGTTTGGAATAAAGTAGCTGTGATGACTGTGCTTTATGTCAGTCTGTGAGTAACACAAAGCTGTGGGGCATGCTTATGGATTGGACATCTCTTGGATTTTAGCAATATTTTATGCTTTTTTCAGGACAGTCTAATCCTCATCAGCATTTAGGAACAGCTTCTTTTTGAGTTTCCAAATCAGGCACTGCCTGGGTTAGATAGTAGCTATAAAGCTTCTTCCTCTTATTCTTTTCCTGAGTTCAGACACCCTGTGTTGCTACTTCAGTAACAATCACATTGTATTTAGGAAAACATAAACTTGAGATGTTTAGGATTCATGTCTTCATAGAAATGTTCCTTTCCTGTCCCTACCAAGTCTACCAACTCTTACTGAAGGAAATGTGTCCCAGTCAGAGTATTCCATTCTCCTGCAGCAGTGGATGACAAGATCAGAGTTACGTTTTTTCACTTAACTAAGTCTACATATTAGCATATATTTTGTAGGTTAAGTAACATAACTCTTAAAACATTATATGCCATTTCTAAAACCTGCATCAACATACTGACAAAAGACAAAGGCTCAGCATCTAAAAACAACTAACTTGTGTAGTTTGAGATGGATGTCACTGGCATAGGCAAAATAAAAGAAATCCTATTATTATAGATGTGCATTAAAACTTCAAATGTGCTTTCTGGTTCCATCGCTTTAAAAACAGTTTGTCACTTTACAATTAATAATTCATTTAGCTATGAACAGTAAACAGGTAAAAGACGTTACTTCAGAAGAAGTATCCATTTCTGCAAATGACAAACATTCTGTTAGTAAATAAATCCCCAATATCTCTTTACAAGACAGGCTTTAAGAGGCCTCCCTTCAATATTTTGACCTTTATCGGATGAAGCAAAATCTGCTATCCTAAGTTACTATCACTTTATACACAGGGAAGAGAGCTATATGACAGGCAGAAGTGCTTCCTAGTCCCGAAAGCCAAGCATAAACTGGATCTCAACTTCATGCTGAGACTTGGAATATGCCTCTTCTCTTGATCTTTTCCACCTGTGCCCTACCCAGGACCTATGTTTTGTGAGCTAAAAGGAACTTGCCAGTCTTCTTGCTTCACATGACCAGCTCTGAGGGAATACTGCAAAGTACACCTGTCCTGCTGTTCACAGGCTACAGAAATGACTTCAGGTCACATGAAGTCTATGACAATTTCAGAGACTGAGCATGGTTATCTCCAGACTCAGTCCAGTATTTTAACCACATGACACACTTAGCTATACCAAGTCACAGAAACCCACAGGTGCAAGAGACTGATAGGAACATATTTTTATTGACAGCCTGTCACCAGAGGATAACCTACTAGACACTCCAGAGAAATACTTGATGTTACCACATCTCACAAACATACATTTGAATTTTTTTCTGAAGCACATTTTTTCAAATGTCAAAGTCCTACATGCAACTGTGTCCCATACAAGGAGACAATATAATTATATGCAAAGGATGACCTGCAAAAAACTTCTCAATTAAATCACTTTTTGGGGAAAAGACATGGCTGTCATGTCAGAATTTGATCTTGACAAGACACCTACCAAACCCAAGCTACCATAAAAAAGCTTTACATTATGCTCAGGAAAACCTTGAAGGCTGCTACGATAAACACAGTTGATTTGTTTTATTATCAGTGGCTATTCAATCCCACATAGGACCATCACTCACAGGAGAAAGGCACATGGAAGCCCATACCAATTCCACACTTTGTGCAGAACACAGCTTGCTTCAGATTTGTAATAAGGCAATCAAGTGACTTCAAAGTCAGATGTTGGCATATGTTAAGTATGTCCTGGACTATGTGGAAAAATACATGACTGCCACTGGCACCTGAAGGAAGACATCCTTAAATTCATTCTATTGTCCTCTTAAATCACTGTATCAGTCTCAAAGCATGTAAAACTCTGCACATGTTTGTATGTGGGGACAGGCTGGAGCTCTGGTTAAACACCAAAAAAAGGCATTGATTTCAGGTTGTAAAGGCCAGAGGCTGATAATTTCTTTGAGGAATTCCAGCCATTGTCTGAGGCATGAGGGACAAAATCTACCAACTCTATAAATTTGGATAAAAGAGGGAGAGCAATTTTTTTATCACCTGATTATCTGGGATGGATAAATTGACTAGATTCAGAGGTAAAGCCATCTTAAAGTTTCTTTAGTACCAGCCTGTGAATGCAAATAAAACCTAGGGTTTTTTTGTAAATTTCAACAAAAGAGGCTTCAACACTTTCAGTCCCAATTTACCAACATCCCTTTAACAGTCTTAAATAAACCACTTTTTATGGAGAGCTGCCATAGTCACACATATGTCATAACAAATGATTTTTGGTTTCTCATTTTAAAGAACATTAACTTCATCATGACAAAGAGCAAGCGCCTTAGAAAGGCACTGCAGGTCCGTAAATGCCATTTTAAAGTTCAGAATAAGATAATTAACAGACTGAAAATGTCACAAAAGATGAGACCAAGATGGTTATGCATTTCAAGATTTGCTAAGTAACCACAGGAATGACATCCTTTCTCAGTGTATGTAGTCCTGCCAATAATGTGAAACTGGATTTGCAAGTTTAGAACTTCTTATTAAAGTGTGAAGATTAGGACTTAATATTTTGTTTCTCTCTTCAGACTAATGATTACATTCAGTTATGATAGCACTGAAATGCTATTGCTATTACAATATTAAGAGACACTTGCATATATGTCAGAAAAAAAAACCTCAGAAAGATTAAAAAAAAGAGGCTGATTGTAGACAATGGCATGGCTATGCAAGACAACTTAAAGAACAGCAAAATTTCAGTGACCAACTGTTGTTCACTATTGCAACAGAATAGATTTTAGATTGGAAAAATACACAAATGTTATTCAAAATACAAGAATTTCAAAATATTTTATTGAAATTAGCATAAAAAAGATTTTTAAGGCTATTTCTCAATTGGTTACTTCTAAATGTTAATGAAAAAGTAGTGGTTCATTTCCAAGAATCTCCACCATAATGTTATGTACTTTAGGAGCCTTTTGTTTGTCTAATCATTGCTTCCATCATATCCCACTGCTCTTTGGTAACCTAACAAAAGAAAAGAGAATTTTATTGGAATTTCATATAATAATCACACATCAAAGGGTCTGAATGTAAAATAGCAAGCAAGGAAATTCATACCCTCTTCAAGTCATTGAATTCTCCTGCCATAGAAACATATTCTCCACCATCCATTCTGATAACCTAGAAAAAGCAAAAACAGTCTATTTAGTAATAGTGGGATTTCTGTAGTATTCCCTTGTCATGAACTGTGAAAGTATCTTTTATTGATTTGTGTGAGAAAAGCCCATACTCAAAATAATGCAATTCAACCACTTTTAAAAGTGCTACCATGCACTACACTTAAAAGATGGATAATACTTGTAAAGAATTTTAAATTAGGATGTTTTGTTTCATTTCTGAAACCAGGGCTTTAAAAAAGTATCAGCAATATTCACACCATCATCAGGTTAATTGTATAAACAAGGTCAAGCAAAACTCACTGCTCCATTAACCCAGCTTGCATAGTCACTGCAGAAATAGGCAGCAAGATTTGCAATTTCTTCTACAGTTCCCAGACGACCACAGGGAATCCTCTCAATCATCTTCTTCTCAAATGCACCTGTTGGGTCAAGGCGGCTAAAAGCACCCTGAGAATTAAAAGAAACATTAAAGTTATAACTATATCAGAAAATAAAATCCAACAGAGATTTGACTCCACACATACAATATGGAAGTCAGTATTTGTGACTAAGCTGTCTACACCCTCATTGTCAGTGCACAAAGAAGAAGGAAGTAGAAAAGAAAAAGCAATTTATCCCTGCTGTACTGAAACACATCTACTGATTTTAAGTTGGAATTTAACACATTTGGGATAGGCACCCACGACCTATCACAAACAATTTTGTTTTGAAAAACAAAAGGT
>WAAE01035390.1:0-42988 GCA_013400495.1 Nicator chloris | reverse complement strand
TCCTCCCAGCCTCCCATTCACCTCCAACTTCCCTGCCAAAGTGGAGTGTGGAAAAGCAGAAAAGGGTTTGGCTCTGTGTAAGGTCAGCTCAGTAATAACAAAAGCATCTCTGTTATCAACCTTACGTTCAGCACAAGTCCAAAACACAGTCCCATACCAGCCACTGTGAAGAAAATTACCCCAGCACACACTAGATATTAAAGATCTGTTGAAATTTGTGCTTTCCAAGTCTGTATGTTCTCAATTTTCTTATTACACAGAAACACGTTTTGTATTAAACACATACTCTGCCTATATAGTTTGTAGATTTAAAGTTTGAGCTGCTGTTCATTAAAAACACAGATTGATGTAAGTAAAACATATTATATTATCTAAGTGAGGCTTGGATGGGCAGCCCTTGGACAACTCCTCCTCAGGAACTGGGGAAGCCTGTCCACTCATCTTGGCTTTAACTGTGATGCTACTGTCAAGAGAACTGTGCTTCTATGGACTTTCCTTGCTGTACTTGGCCAATAGTGAGCTAATTCTCTGTGATTACACCCAGCTGTAACTTCCTGTTGAGGAAGAGAAATTGAATAAAGAAAAAACGTAGTGTTTGGTGGATATGAACAGTGTTGAACCAACTTTAAACAGCTTTCTAATCAAGATATTTGGACATTGGGCTCTTTTTTCAAACTATTTCGTCCAGAGCTGATGCACAGCCAATCTTTCTCCTCAGCAAGTTCCTAAGGTAGGAGATTTTTGCTCGGATTGGCAACACTGTAAGCCTCTGTTTCCATAGTTTCTGTCTCAAAAACAGACTTGAGGTGAGTTGTGATTTCTCTACAGAGGACTGCCTGGTTGCACCTTGATATGTTCCTGCAGAAATGGCAAACAAGATGGGTCCAGTTGTTTTTGAATCTCTTGGGTTTTGGGAGAACCACTTTTGGTTTGCAGGGCTGCCAGGGGCTTTCTGTTCAACCTTGAGCAGGTAACTTGAATCTTTCTATATCTAAATGTCAAATATGGGAGTCTCATTCTGCCTCTTTGGTTATAAGGGCAACATCAAAGGTCATTAAGTTGTTGGAGTCTTTGGAAATTCATGTGATCATGTTACCATAGGTAAACAGAAGGGAAAGACTGGCAATCTACACAGGGAAGTTGTTTTTCTGATGTTAGTCTGATATAAGGGAATCTCATTTTACAGTCCCTTATCCAGAGCTTTTATGTGGCTTTACATTCTCCATGGCATTGCTTTTTAAATGCTGTACTGTACAAACAGTAGAGCATTGTGAATGGGTTTTCATTTTCATCTATTTTTAATGTCTTACACTTGCATTAGTGAAAAATCCTTCTTATTAAACCACTTTTAAATTTGATATATATTATTTTCTCTCATACTAACATCTATTTTAAAAATCCTTGGGAAATTTTAACTTCTTTAAGGAATGTTTGGTATTTTAAAAATTATTTTTCTCAGCTATATGCTTTTAAAAAAATTTAGTTTGGTAAGAGTTATAAATTTCTTAGAATCATTGCATATATAATTTGAAATGTGTCTGGCATTAGTTCTGTAAAAACAATCTGGATGTTCTCTGATCTGGATCTACAGAGTCATAAAATATATATGGCAAAGTATTAAGTTTTATAATGCTCATTACTTCACCGTTGTACCTGTTGGGTAGAAAACCACTGAAGCGAATGAAGAGTGTTGCTCTTTGGGCAGCAGAAATATTGGAAGTGCTTTTACATGGCCCCTTCTAGAGATGAGTTTCACTGCAGGGTTCAGCAAAGAAATAATTAGTATTTAAACTGTTTGCAAAAGAATATGACTTCTTCTCCTGAAGAAGAATTACAAATCAGTGAAGTGCTCCAGAAGTTTTATTTGGGCTAAAATAATTGCCACATGAGGTCCTCAAGTTATAATGAGGGATATCTGTGGTCTAGGAGAGTGAGCTTGTAACTCATCATAGTAGGACCTCATTTTGGCTCCTGAATCTTTCCCTTGACTGTCACTGCAATTTGGGGCAATGCTTTTTGTTCCTGTTCCACTTCTTAGAGCTGTATTAACAATGTGTGTCTTTAATATTAACTGGGCCTTCATATTTAGTTACTTTCAGGGTCAATTGCTAAGCTACTTAGGCAACAAATTTAACCTACCTGCTTTGTAATCACTGCAGCTCAATTCTAGAAGACCCGAGGGGACTACACGTGTTGTACAACGTTGACCATTGTACTCTGGCAATGAGCTCCAAAAGGTTAAATATTTTGATAATGCAAGCCAACCTTCTACTTATGAATATAGCCCTAATAAACCTCAGTGTCTGTCTTGATAGCTTTCTATTTTTGAAAGGGATTTTAATTTATGTTCTGTAGTAGATGTACTTATTTAATGAGGATTGCATTAGTGTTGCTAGTGGTCATTATATGTTTAGTTTCAGAAGATACTTGCTTTGAAATTTACTGCAAAACAGTGGAAGTGCAACTGTTTACTTGGAAGTGTCCAGGAGAAAGTCATGTTGATATTTTAATTTCAGAATATGTCATTGTAGCATTGCACTTGCATTACTGAATAGCCAGTTACTTGTTCTCAGGAGAGTTGTACAGGGCATGAAACAGCCCTGTAAGCGTGGCGGTGGAAAGCAATCAGAGAAGATGTAAGTTTGTGGTGGGCGTATAATCCCAGTGCAGTTTTGTGTGATGAGAGCTTGTCGTCTAGATCTTGGATGTAAGCAGTTCCTGAGTGTCAAGCATGGCATGCAAGCCCCATTTATGTGTGTGGCTGAGGTTCACCTGTCTATGGGTGGGTTTAGATGCTTTGCAATATGTTGTGTTTGCATTCTCCCAGATTCTAGCCATCCTAAAACAAACCCTCCAAACCCGAGGTTGTTTTTAAGTGTGCCAGTGCTTGGTGCAGCTCTGCAGCCACTGTACTGATACAACTGAGATAGATCTGACAGAGGCAAGGGGCTTAGAAAATGTGGCCAAAGCAGTACAGAAACATGAACGTTGGGGAAGTAGCTTCACTGCTGAATCCGTGTGTTGTGAAAGAGCTTCCTTAATGGGCTGTTTGCTACCTGTTTGGGTAGCCGTGCTGCCTTAAGTAGCTACAGAGTATTTCGAGACTTACACAAACATTCCCAGCTGGTTTCACTGTACCTGTTTGTGGAGGACTGAACTGGAGAGAATTTATTGTGATAACAAGAACCTGGACTGCTGAGTTAGGTTATTTTCTTTAATGTCTGATTTAAATCTGCTTTGCTTCAGTTTACTTCTTTCCCTATCCACGCCCTGTGGAGAAAAGTTTATTTCCTGTCTGTTTTCATCAAGCTTTAATATCTCTGAAAGCCTTTATTAGACTTCTCCTATGTATTGTATTCTTTAGATTTAATAACCTCAACTTTGTCATCCTTTCCTTGTTGCTCACTCGGTGCTGCTTTTCTAGACTGCTCATCATTTTTATGGTGCTTTTCCAGGCTCTTTCCAGTTAATCATCATTAGTCCTATGATACTCTGGCAGGAACACACTCTTCCAACTGTGGTGTTCTAGGTAGCTTTGTTCAATTTATTGGTAAACTCCATGAATTTAATTATTTTTCTTGCTGACTAAAATAATGTATAAGGAAATGAATCTTTTAGAAAAATAGGAATTTTTGTATTTCAGTGGCTTTTAATTCTCATGGCAAACTCTGCTTTGAATTAGTGCATCTACTTCTTGTCCTGTATCGTGTCATTGGGTTTTGCATGCCATTGCCTGGATGTTCTTCCTTTCTGGGACATGGGAACACAGCATATGTCCTCGCACATCTCCTTTCACCTCTACCTCACTTCACTTTTACTGCTGGGCAGTCTCCCAGTCTCCTGTAGTCTGTTCTTTATTTCGTTATTTCTTCTGTTTAGTCTCCTGGATTGCTGGGATTTTCTTTCTATCTCTCACTGCATCCTTAATTTTTCAGTCTACATGAGCTTCATAATACGTTTCTGGGTTCTAGACATTCATAAGTAAATTTTGTATAAGCAAAGTACACAAGTCAAAACAAGTTCTCTTAAAATTAGAAGCTCTGTGTGCATGTATATACACTTATTTAGGTCTCACTTGAAGTACTTTGTAGGTTAACCTGTGCTTTAGTTTCTCCACAGAAAATCATGGAAATGTTTATGAATAATGACCTCTGTTGCCTTGGTTGAATGTTCCCTTTTCTCTGTCGCTTTTCCCATGTGGCCAGTGTGAAAACTGCTTCTGACACAGTACCTTGTATGTCCCTTAGATTTTGGTTTTGGAATAGGGCATATAGATGCTACGGTAAAGCAGGTAATAATATTCAGCAGATGTTAATGCATTAAACATAGGAGTTCAGAGGCAGGATTCTCACTTTTATTATTATTACTGCACAGCTTTTAAGTTCCCCTGCATCTTCCTAGGCAGATATCTGGAATTTATTGAGTGAAGTAAATTCCTTCTGGGTGTTTGCAAGAAAAAGTGACAAATGTGATTTGATAACACTGATGATTGCACAGTTCCCTTTCTGCTGATAAATTCAAAACATCTTCTGAGAGCAATATAAAATGAAGTGTTACCAAGACCAGACGTGGAATTAAAGTAAAACCAAACATTGGTTAAACCCTCAGAACTGCAGAATTTCTTGCAGAGACACTCAGAGAACAGAAGACAAAATAGCAGAATACTAATAAGCTTTACATCTATAAGAATGAAACTGATTTTTCAGATAATTAGAAGTGCATAGCTTGCTGAACAGAACAAAGAAGAAGCATTGCTGGTGCTCCTACTAAGCCATTGCTACTGACAGGGTGAAGAAATTGTTGAGGAAAGTCTGTTGAGGAATAACCAGTGGAATATGGGACAGCAGTGAGCAGACTGTGTCTGCTCTGCACACAGGAGTGCTGTGGTAACTTCACACAACATGAGGTGAAGCTTCTGGTGCAGTTCATGTGTAGCAAAATGCCTTGCTGTCTTGCATGTTCTACATTGGAAGCTGAGTAGATTTCACAGACTGCTATAGGCATTGATTTAGGCATGAGAAGACTGAAAACTACAGGGCTTGCCATGCATTGTGAAGAAACGGAAATGCTGAAGGCATGGAACTGTGTGTTTCCCAAATATTTTTTCAGAGGTCAGTGAAGCTTTATCAGCAGTTATGTATGCTGTCCTGAGGCACCTGTGTTGTAGAGAAGCACTCTGAGTTGTAATATGAGAGTTAGCTCTGGTAGGGTCCAAGACTTCTTTAGCTAGGGACAGTACAAAGCCAGAGTGCCAAAGGAAAGCTTAGCATCCCAGAAGCAAGAGGACTTGGATGTTTAAAAGACATCATAAAAGATTTGGCATTCAGGTAGTTTCACTGAATATTAAGGATTGCTCTGGATTTGACATTTTTACTGCTTGGACTGCTTTTAATGCAGTCAGGAAGTTTTTGGAGCTCTTGGTGTTCTTGTTGTAGGAAGAAACAAAGGTGAAATTTATAAATATGTAACAGAGGCTCTGAAAATACTTTGGGTCTTGGAAACAAAGAGCAAAGCAGATTGGGCCAGCGGAAGTTGGTATTGTGGTTCAAAGTCTGCCACCTCTCTTGGGAGTCAGGAAGTTTAGCTCTGAGATAGTGTGGGCTCATGTTGAATGTGTGGGTATATTTAGAGGTGTGGGCGTTTTGTGATGGGGGATAGCGATGCTGTTGTCATCAGGCTCCGTTTCCCACTTTGGCTTTACTATGGCCAGGTTGGATTTTTGAACCCTGAAATCAGTCTCTTTCTTGACTTGGATAATCTACATTTTATTTTGATTTTAATGGTTTTAATCTCTCCAGATAAAACTTTGGGGAAAAAGCAGTTTCTTCTAATGCATTTCTGTGGCGCAAATTGCAGAGAATCCCAAATTTGAACAGAGTTTTGAAGTTCTGTAATGTGGAAAGCAGAGTTCACCAAAAGCAGAGTTGATGCTCATTATTTTGCCTGCAGAGCTGTAGCAGATCTATAGAAAAAGTTTACAGAGAGCGCATTGGCTCCACTTGTCTAATAATCTATGCTTCAGTAGTTTGTGAACCCACATATGTTCTGCTTCAGGCTAGATAATTAGTGTTGCCAGTGGTTATCTCTTTCTGTGTAATAACTCATATCTGTCCTGGACTGCAGGATGATAAGCTTTTGTTGCATCTAAGGGTTGCTGTGCATCCTCATGCCACTGTATATACAGTACTTAATAATATTCTCTCAGGATTTTCTTGCTCTTGCTTTTCTGTGCCAGTGAGCATCTTTCAAGGTTTGAAAAGGAGAGAGCAAATGGGTGATATGTTTCACTGGGGAATGAGGACTGTTAAGAGCAGGTCATGCTCTATCATGCTATGGTATTTTGTTAACTTGGGCAGACAAAACTTCCTTTCACCAGGGACCATATTTTAAACTTCCAGGGTGAGAAAAAAAGCCTGTGACTTTGCTTCCTAAGTGAGAGACATGTCATACAGGGCCGTGCAGCATGTGGAGCTTAGCAGGAATATTTAGCCATTGGTCTGTGTCAGCACACATGAGATCAGCCTTTAAAGTTTCTGGTAGTGGTGGCAGCTTGCAGAGAGCTTGTGTGAAGATGGTGCTGGTTGTGTCTGGAGAGCACCAGTGGCTTGGAGTGGGCACAGGTTTGACTCTGTGCTCCCAGTTGTCTTGGGAGAAATGTCACAGCATTCAGTTATGACTAAGGAGTAGAGAAAAGAAGTGGGGAGCAGGAGACCATTGCCACAATTTCTAATTGTAAATATTCCTTCAGTTAGTCTGTGCTCTGTACTGAATCTAAAAGTCAATAAGGAATAAGCGATGAGGAACAGACAGAAGCTATGAGTGAGATGTACAGTGTAACTGAGTCCCAAAATGTTTACAAGATCACACTTTGATTTTTAAACAATTGCTTAAACAGATAGTTTATTGATAGAAGGATGTTTCTTACATTTGAAAATGATTTATGGTTTATACAGTAATTGAAGTGGCAGTCACTTCATCACACTTAAGTTTATTGATTCCATTAGTACATTGACCTTCTTTCTGCTGAATCACCAGCTTGAATGTCTGTGCTGTGTGGGATAAATTAAAAGGAAAAGATGTCATTTTTCCTAACTATGCAGGATCCAGTTTTCTGCAATAAATAAGGAAATAAAACCAAGGAAACCAGTGGAAAATTAAAATACTGCAGGAGAAACAATGCTTTGAATCTGTCTTAATATTTGATGGATTTTTCAAAGTAACTTTCTGTCTATCACAGCTTGTCTGTTCTGCAGGTCAGTCATGGGTGCTGAGTTAGCTTGCTCTGATACAGTGGCCAGTATCTGTGTTCTGGCAGCTTGAATACACAGAATTCCAGAAAAATATGAAAACTATTATATGAATGGGAGAACAAGGCCAGCTGGAAAATTATTTCTGTGTGATTCCACTTTGTATATTCTACTTGTTAAATAACAGTTTCCACACTTTTATTTTTCCCCAGAAAGATTGCTCATAGTTGGGTGATGCTCAAAGCTGCAAAAATAAAATTGGAGAGCATTGGCACATGAGCTGAAAGACAGAAATGACAGAAAGATAGAAATTGCAGAAAGACAGAAATCCCTCTTTGCTTATGTTCTGCTGGGGCAGCAACTCCCTCCTCCTCTGGCCTCTTTAAGAGTGAGCTGCCTTCTGCACTCTTGCTCAATCTTATCTCTCCTTTGGGAAGATAGTGGTTTTCTGCACCAAACATCCTGTAAGAGCAGGAATTGCTACCTTGCCAGAAGCAAGGGATTCTTTGTCTCTCTCTGTCCTCCCTGAGTTCCTGGCAGTGTTCAGCTTGTGGCAGTTCCCCAGGACAGAGTGGTGTGAAGGCTGCTGCTCTGCCATGACACTGGATGCTCACCCAGCCTGAGCATAGCACTAAGGAGGGAATGTTTGGCTTGTGCTCTATGTCCTTAGGTTTGATAGGTTTTCTCTTTCTCCCCTTAATCACTGATGAAAGTCAGCCAGACTGAAAGGACATGTTTTGCTCTTTGTAGCTGGGAAACGGAACAAAACAAGGTAAAGATTTGGCCCTTGGGATAACTGAAATGAGAATAACTCATCATTCTGTGTCTGTTGGAAGGATAGGTAATATTTTTACCATTGATAGTATATGCTGGGCTAATGGATTTAAAGCTTCAAAAGCTCCTGTAGGATATTATGGCCATTTAATAATGCAATTCTGAAAAATAAAAGACTTTGATTACAACCAAGGCTCCATATAACACTATCAAGCTAATGTTCAAGGTCTCTTAGTGGTACTTAGTTAGTGGTAGAAGAGGTATTTAGCAAAGTCATCTCAGGAGCAGAGTATTTTTAACAGTAGGGTTTGTGCCTGGGTTACCACAGAGTGGGTTTTGACATGATTCCAGGAGCACCTTTTCATTGGATTTGGCCCAGGTATGCTGTGCTTTCACTGGAATAAGCCTGGAAAAGCTAAAGGGAATAAAAAGAAATTGGGAGCTGTCATGCTCTTTCCAAAAGTTTTTTTTTCAAGCAAAATTGTTCTCATCCTATTGTATCCTGTTGCAAAAGAAAAACTTTTGGATGCAGAGTCTGATTCAAAGGGATCATATTGTCTTGCCTTTATTAAATTGTGATGTGAGTTGGGCCATATGGCACAGAAGTGGAACAGGGAGACTGTGAAGGGTTTTCTCCAGGCATCCAACTCTTTCTGTGACTACAGTAGAGTTATTGCTGTTTTATGGTGCAGGCATACTCAGGTGCCATGCTGAGAAGTGCAGTACAGGAATTTGAACTGGACTGAATTAATTTCTTCTATATGACAACGAAGTCTCTGACCATATTTTGAGGTTGATTGTATTAGTGTTGTTGCTCAGAAGTTTAGAATCTTTCTAACAGCCAAGTGGAAAGGGCATTTCTCATTATTGTACTCATGCATGAGACATTAAATGCTTCATGTTATGTTCACAAATGAGTGTACAGATTTTTGGCAAAACCTAAGAGTCAGATTCAGTCATGCAGATTAAGGTCATATTACAGTATCTCCAAGGGGGTTATATATACCCAGGTTGAACCACTATGTCTTTCATGTGAAATAAGGAGTTGGTTTTTGCTAAATGATACAATTGACAGAATATTTTAGCAGGCCTTTCTTTCTTCCTTTTTTTTTTATTTTTTTTTTAATCCATTTGATTAAAGAAGGAAACAGGATCTAATTTCTCTTCCTTCTCCCTGTAAAAATCTGTTTTACTGGCAAATTAGCATTTCCGAAAATTTTATCAAGCAAATACTTTTCATCTGACAAGGCTGAAACGACAAAGTGGCCAGGAAACCAAAAATCTAGTGAGATGTTAATTAGAGAAGATGGTCTGGCTTTTGCTTTTGCCATCTAACTCCAGTTTTCTATCTTTGCATGATTTCACAAAATTCAATGGCTATTTTAGGTTCAGTAGCCAGCTGATTGTCTTTTCTTTAATATTGCATAGCATGAATGAAAAAAAATTATTTGCAGAGATATCATGAAATGATTGTCTGTGCTACCTTTGAAAATACAATACATTTTTCAGATTTTAAGTGGCCTGCGCTTAAATGAGAAATGGTGGAATAGTGACTAAAAGAGTGGCTAAGCACATATAAACTGCAAGAAAAGCCTCCCACAAGCTCATTGTTTTCATTTTATTAGAATGATGATTAGGAACCAATATGAATACTTTGAATACAGAAAGGCTGTTCTTCCCACCTCCTGATTTAAGGAGATGCATAAGAATGAAATTAAAGCAAATATGCCTGCAATTTACTGTGTTGTGTGCATTCAGCATACTTGCTCTTTGACAAGTATCCAGCTCTGTTCAGTGCCAGCTACTTCCTCACCAAGTAATAGATGAGGCTGGAAGGAGCTGCTCAGCATATTCTGGTTGAGTTTTGCTGCTGGGTAAAGAGGTTTAAGGGGGCCAGATGCAGAATAAGCAAGATGAGGCAGGATGCTGTAGGAGCATGGATACTGCTTCAGCTGCTTGTTGTAGACTTTATTTATAGTTTTTTTTCTTGAAGAATCATTGGTTAAAGTGCATAATAGGTGATTAAAGCAGTGGATTTATTGTCTACAGTTGTTTTGTGTATACTTGTGTCGAATGAAGTGATCCACTATCTGCCTGGCTAAGGATTGCAGGACTTTCTACAAGAGGTGATTTTGGATTGATCTATCTTTGTTGCTAGCCTGAATATTAGTTACCTTTTCTGACATCTAGCTTTCACTGTAGTGGCCTCTCACCTTGTGAAATTTATAAATGCCTACTGTCAAAAATCCCTAACAAAAAATTAAGAAGTAAATGTGAATTTAAACTGAAGCTTCTTTTGTCCTGATCACATTAATTGATCTACAGTGTGGATGTATTAGGACTGCATCTTCTTCAAGGATAATTAAACCAGGTATTAGGGAGGAGTTTTTACCATCTTGTGGAAATACTGCAGGATAATGTGAGTTTAGACTGTGCCATAATGTGTATCCGTTTTTCCTGGAAGTATTTATATGTAATTTTTTGACAATTTTGGTTAGAAGCTTGACTTAAATGGAATCCTTTAAGCCACAGTAATAGAGATTCCTTTGCATTTGATGATGGATGTCATGGTCTCAGATCAACAGAAGCCAGATCAAAGTGGCTGGTCCCTGGGATCTTGAGCTTCTGCTTTGACTCTCACTTTGTGAAGTGAGAACAGCGATGGTTCCTCACATACATATACTTACCCTGAAAGTTAATTTATTAACCTCCAGCTGCTGCTGGTGGTAGTGTTGGTATTGATTATTATTAAATACACGCTATATCCATGGAATACACAGTAATATTTTTGATATTTTCTGAAGTTTGGGACACTGTAGTACACTGAGATGAGGTCAAAAGTGGAATTGAAGTTCTTGTTTTCTTGAAGACTACTCAGTGCACGTGACTCTTTGGAAGCTGAGATTCTGTTCTTTCCAATCATGGCCCAGTTAAAACAAAAGGAAAATAATGTTTTGCATTGTCTTCTAGTAGGCATGGGACATGCACTGGATATGTGCATGCGCCTTGATCGTGTAATAAAATCATGTAATAGCAATAGCTCTGGTTTGTGTTAGAGAGCTGAGTCCTGCACTGTGCTGGACACTCCTGCCAGTTCTCACTGCCCTTGCCTTGGAGTGTTCAATGCGCCCCTTAGGACTGTGCAACCAAGCAGAAACACACTGCATCCACAGTATGTATGTTTTCATTCTACTGTTTTTCTTTCTCTCTTAACGGTTCTTTTTGTCAGGCTTTGGGCTCTGAATATTCTTAGTTCCATGGATTGTTAACAAAGTTTTCCACTACCTGTCTACTTCATATTCCCTAATGAGAACCCTTCTATGTAAGAGTAGAAATCTTCAATCTGTGACGATCTGGTGAGCTAAGAAGACTTTTTGCAGCCAAATTAATTTTTAATGGTGTATTGATTCAGCAGCTAGCAGCTTACATGTCAGAGTGTATGAAAGTCACCCATTGTCCCATCACTAATGCACTTCCTTTGAGCAGTCACCCTTTGTACATCTTTTCGGTTTCCTTTCTTCAAATTCAGGACCTTGAAATGCTCTGGTTCTGCTTCGTTTCCTTTCCCTTAGTAAGAGTGGATAGTGTTGGCAATCAGGGAAGCTGCTGAGCGCTGAGGGTTCAGGGAAGCTCCACACCTCCCTGGTGTGCTGTGCCGGGCACCATGCTGCTGCTCTCCCTGCTGACGTACCAAAGTGGGGCACCGTTCACAACATGCCGTACCCCACTTAACTTTCACACTCAGTGTGGCATAGCATAAAGCAGTCTATCACGGAGCAGGAGCTGACACTCCAGGGTTTGGCAGACTGGTGAGAAGCTGGAGGCTTTGGGATACTGGTGCTGGTTGTCCTGCTGATTTGTTATTGCTGTTCCCTACCAGAGTGTCTAAGCATTCCAGCCTGGGAGCTGAACATCTTTGTTTTCTGTGTTCAGTACACATAGCACGAAATGGGCTCTGGGAGAACACTTTACAAACTTGTACGAATAAAATTAAATCTCTAAAATTTATTCTCCAAGTATTTAGATTAACTTGGCTGTTTGGTTTGTTTCCAGAAGGGATATTCTGCCTTTTCACTCGTACAAAGACCACGGGCCTAGCTCTTCCAGTAACAAAAATAAGATAGCAAAACTAAGTGTTTTAGAAGTGGTTAATTAAAATGATATATTTACAGCTATTTAATTATTTGACATATTTAAGATTTTTGTATACCCATTTTGAGTTTTTTTTCCTAAAGGATCATTTGAATGGACTGAGAGCACAATACTTTCTAAAAATCAGATCTAGTTAAGGTTGCTTAAAGTGGAGATGAGTGCAAATCAGTTCACCAGTCATTATTGAAAATCTACATCTATCTAGTGTTGAGGAGCCTAATTTAAGGTTCCTGTTTGGAAACGATGATGCCTTTTTTTTTTTCCTAGCTTCATTTAATCCCTCTGTGCAGGGGACTAAAGAGATGCATTTCATCATATTGTTGTCAGAGTTGATACTTTTGAAAGACTCTGAATGCTTCACAAATTGCACCTCTTGAGTATTACTGTATATATATTTGTGGCCCCTGGTGGACACATACTTTGCCTATCTGTATCTCCCTAAAATGAGCACAATGGTATTATTTAGTATTAATATATTTTTTCTGTGGAGAATGGAAACCAGTTGATGGAGATAGGGAATTTTCATGAGCTCCCCTTTTGCAGGTTTTGAAGCTTAAGAGTTCCCTGTGCCACACTGCTAGCCCCTTAAGCTGAAATTTTAAGCTATTTCCATCTCTTGTTTGTATGCTTACTTTGTAAAATATTCCTATTAACATCACATTTGTGTCCTGCATTATGTCTGGTGCTGCTGTGTGGCTGAGAGATGCAGGCATTTCAACCCACAGTGAGCTTGTATTCATATTCAAATTTTGGTATCATCTATCTATGAAATTATTCATCAGATTCCTGTGTGAATGCTTTTAATGGTTTAATATGTTCAGCTGATAACAAACTGCATGCTCAAACCTAATGTTGCTCTTTTTAGACTTGATTAGACTCCATCCTTGATTGTGATTTAATGGCTGTTCGCAAGCTTGTTCGCTCTTGCTGTTGCATATTAAGTACCAAAGTATCCAGCCAGGTCTGCCAAAGTCTTTCAAGAGACCATGGTTTCTCAAGCAGATGAAAAGCCCTAAGTAGGCTAACGTTTTGATTCAGGATTTGGATTGTTCTTGATCACCAAAGATTTTGTCCATAAATCCCTCTGGAAATGTTTGAAGTGTTCAAAGACCTGTCTCAGTGCTTAATTTTACTCTCCGAAAATACTATCTAAACAATCAAACAAAATCCTTTTAAAAGCAATTAGTACGAGCAATAGCAGTCAAAACAATTCCAAATACCAATTTTATTCACCTCCTTTTCCCAAATGCCTCACTGAGCTGTTGTGCCAGAAAAAGCAGTGTATGATTAGAAGTCAGCTCCTTCTCATACGCTTTGTGGATCATCTCTAAAATCTCATAATTGTGTGTCAAGGGTACTTACATGGCCCTGGTTACCAGAACCTTTACTTTTTAGCAACTCAGGTGTTTAATGTACTGACCTGGTGCCACTCTGGCTGTCTAGAAGCACCACATCCTATTAATATACATGGAATTGGCCTAATACTGGACCTGGGAAAAGTACATGTCTTTTTGGATCGGCCAGGTGTGGTACACTATGACATCTGAAATTTCACTAAATACTTATTTTAATTCCAGTTTAAATGCCTGGAACTCTTCTGGCTCCATCTATGCACAGTTAGCTCACAGCTGGCTGCACACCTGTGCCTGGAAAAGAGAGCAAGCCACCAGCCTTTCATTAGGCAGAGGCATATACTTAGAAATTAAGTGCAAAATGTTGTACATGAAGGAATGATTTTGCAGTAATAAGTAATGTGGTAAATACCAGTTATAAGGGAAAATCCATAGGAAAAATGCAATTTCAACCGCTGGTGAAGTGCTATTGACTTTTGAGATTAATCTGACAAGGAGGCAAGTTCTTGTATCCTTCTTTAAAATGCTTCCAAAGAGTAAAACCTTCAACATGCCTGTTCCCATCTGAGTGGCTCTTTTCAGCTTGTATTCAACCCCATGCCTTCATCACTGTCTACTAAAAGTCCTTCATTTTTCTGTGGGGAAATAATCACCAGCTGAAGTGGATCAAGAATTACTTTTACATGGATCATACTCAGCAACAAGTTTAATTACATTTGAAGTGGCAGATATTCCCCTTGTGACACATCCTCCCTTTATTGGCACCAGAAGAAACAGTTAGCAGTGGAGGAACTTCTAACTTCCAGGAGAATATTGTGCATTTCTGCTGCTCAGACCAAGTAGCTCTTACATTATCCCAGCTGCCCATTTCAACTTCCTTTCAGGAGAGAAGCAATATATATTTTGTGTTTTAATGTGTATCCAGCACAAGGATAGGATATGGAATTTTAAAATCAGCAAAATATTCTTCATATATTAATTACATGGTAGTATTTTATTAATGCAGCAACTCTGAATTTTGTTATGAAGTAGTATAGACGTTTTAATTTCTTATTAATCAAATCCTAGATATGTCAGGAACATGGTTTCATTCCTACTTAAAAAAAACACTAAATGCAAATATTGGAACTCTTTAAACAAGCTAAATATTTCTTCACTGATCTTGATGAAGGTGATTAAGAAATATCTGCAATAAGTTGTTTTAGTTCCAGTGTAAACTATTGGTTTAATAAAATAAATTACCACCTCATGGGAGTGTAAAGAGAAACAGTGGAACATACTAAGGGCAAGGTTTTCAGAAGGCATTTGCAGTGGCTTAACTCTGCTCCGTGAATTTTATCCTTCACTTCAAACAGAGGAAGGTGAGGGAAGTACCCGGTGTCCATCTTGCACAGGGTATGCATAAACATTTTTCCACCGTGTTCTTTCGGAAATGTTTGTTCAGCGTTGCCAAAATCCTCGTCGTCTTGCTAAAATCAAAAGTCTTCTGCTGAAGGCAAGGACAGGTTAAACTAAGTGAGCTGAAAAACATCTGTTAAACTCACTGGCAGTACTACATTGTCTGTGTCGTGTTAGCTTTTTGTTGGATTTGGCTCAGTTCCTTGAGAAACAATCCCATCTCTTGAAGAAATAAACCTCATGTTACCACCTTAAAATAATATGAAAAGTACTTGATTCTTCTTGCTAAATTCCTCACATCGTCTCTTTTTAAAGCTGTGTTGTTTGACCTTTTTAATGTCGGACCCTTTCAGTGGTGAACCCGATACCTGTAGTATTTTACATTGCTATGCCCTGAAAACTCAAGCATATCACAGAGCTTGCCAGAAGCCATTCAAGCAAAACATTACCAGATTATGAAGTATTTTTAATTAACATGCACATACTTTTGAGAAATAGGCAGTATTAAAGACTGTTCAGCCAAACTCAGCATTGTGCTGTTGTTTTTATCCAAAGATCTTCCCTCCTCTCCCTGAATCTCTGTTGAATGATAGCATTAAACTGCAGGTCCTTCAGGGGGTGATGGATTTGGGTAGTTTGCCATGGGGCTGGGCCCCACCCTACCTTCTGGAGCCTGGGAAATATTAGACCGTGCTAGGGAAACAATGTGGATCCAATTTGAAGTCCGAGAAGCGAGGATGTTCTGTGGCATATCAGAAATGCATGGCTTTTAACTTTCTCAGTCCTGCTCTTGCCAATGTCCTTGAGAGCATCGTGATCCAACATGACACGCAACACGCACTACCTCAGCTCAGCACACTGGAGTGGGGGTGGGCAGAGCTGTGGTCTTAACTTGGAATTTTCCATGGTTTGGCAATAGATGGAGCATAGCTTGGTGTGGGTGCTGATTCACATGTGCAGATTGTGCTTTCTGACGGGGAAGGCACCAGGGCTTCCCTGATGCTCCCGGTGGCTCTGGCCTCCTGGACAGCAGGACAGGGTCGTCAGGCAGCAGCACTTTACAGGCTTATGAACCAGCAGCTGTTCACAGCCACCTCCTCTGCAAAGCACCCAGATTGCAGGTTTATTAGTTGTTGTTAGTTGTCCTTCTGGATGGTGATGAAATACAGAGTAAAAAACATACTAAATGGTAACTGTAATTTCTTTTCTTCTGGATGCTGGCATTGGATGCATCTTGTAATGTAAGGCGCACACTGTAGGAGTGTGTGGTGAGTAAAGTGTCCACTGAAAGTTCATTGCTGGAGAAACGGGATGTAATTGCCTTTAGGAAGTGGATGTGTTCATTTCAGGACCCTGCTTATTAAGCTTCCATAGAGAAAGAAAGAGAGCTTTCTGTGCATGATTCTTTTCACACAGATGGTGGACACCTCTCTACAGCTCTGTATTTTCTTTTAGATCTGTGCTACCTCACAGATAACTGCATTTGCACACTGGGAAGGCTTTGGTTAGGCAGAGGCCTAAGTGAGGTCCTCTGGTTCCATGTCCAGTCCTTAACCCAGACTGTCTTTCCAGCCTTAAATAAATCAGTTAGGCTAACATTTTTGGAATGTTGATATCTGAAGTTAGACATCCAAATTTGTATTTAAGCCTGTAAGTAGGACTGCTCTGATTTTTATAGCCGCTGACTCCCACTTTGTCTTTATGTGTTATATTGTGTGGGGGTTTGCAGCATTACTGAAAAACTAAATGAGGATTCAGGAGTATAACATAAGTCAGCCAAGTTTGAGAATGTCAGCCTTGATGTACACACTGTAATTTTTTGCTCCTCTGTTCAGCTAACCCAATAAGGCTTACCTTGCCAAAGAGGAATGCAGAAGGACTAATGGACAGTGTGTTTTGATCAATGAGTAACTGATATTTTCTAGTTTATAAATAACGACAGTAATTATTACAACATAAGGAGGGAGATTTCTTCAGACCCGTTGCCCAAACATAATGCAGTTGTCATGTGCAAATGTAGCAATCTAATATATTTCTGAATATCAACACCGTGCTGTTAAACACAGCCTTGTTTGGTCCACCCTCTATGAAAGCAGATGAACTGCAGTTTCTTAATGAGTAGTTAGACAGCTTCTTAGAGACATGTGCAATATCATACTGATGAGATAAAGGCTCCTTTGTGGTACACTGGATTCATAAGCATGCTGTCTTGATGGGCTGGAGCAGAATGTTGGCACATTTGACTGAAAAACCCCATAATTTCCACTGTTTTGGTAAAGTTTTGGGGCCACATTCCAATCTCATTTTCATGATGTAACTCTGGCTTAGAGAAGAGCTTACAGCTACACTGGGATCTAGCTTCCTTTTCATCACATGGGGACCAAAGTGTAGAACTTTGGGCAGGGTTTACAGTGGCAAGGCCATATTAGTTTTGCTATTTTGCTATAATATAAAGGAAATAAGTTCTGTGACACACTTTAAAGGACTAGACTTGATGGTGGCATGTAAAGTTGTAGCTTTCAGCTTGTTACAGTTATGCTCCAGAGTGTGCATGTTAAAATAGAAGCTCCCAGTGAATATAGTATTGTTTGCAGTCAGAAGTATCTTCAATTCTAGTATCCCTCTCCCTTCCGTTTCGTGAGGGCTGTCACAGCTCTGCCCCTTTTGAGGACAGACCAAAGTCTGATGCCAGTTTGTGTGGAACGTGTATCAAAGCCTACTTTTGTCTTGCTGAATTCAATGGGAATTTTGTCTTTAAATGTAGTGGCAGCCTTGCTGGATTTCTTCTGTTATAATTTATTCTTTAGGGATTTTACGTCCAAAAGTACTGACTGCCTCTTGCTTCCAGTGACTTAAACATGACCTGACTGCTCACTACTCTTGGAAGATGCAGTTCTTTCACTGCCGAAGATTCCAGTTTAAACAAACAGACATAACTGCTCAGAAACAAATTTTCCCTGGACTCCTGAGAAGACTGTATTAAATCAGGGTTGGCTTGGTTTCCTTTGATGCAGAAGTGTGACAGTGCTTTTCCTGTAGTTGGGTTAACCCTGGAAGTTTTGTCTATTTTGATTATCATGGTACAGTTTTTCTTTTAACAGGTGGAGAACAAATACAGAGACAGTATCATTTTGATTGCCAGAAAAACGTTCAAGTAAATGGTTTTATCACATACTTGATCAATCTTTCAAAATACAGCTGTTGAGCAGAATCAGCACATACAATTGTGTTTTTTGTGGTTTTAAATAATGTATCAGAAAGGACCTTGACTGTTAAGAAATGCACCACCTATGTTGTATTTTCATTCTGAAGCAATGAAGCTGCTTTGCTCCAATTTGGATTCAAGTGTCTTGTGCAGCACAGGGTTGTGTGCAGTACACAACTGCTGGAATTGTTTCTTTTTTTAACTAAGTGATTGGCAGCCACTTGGATGAGTCACAATTATGAGCCTAATTTTAGCTGGTATGTATGTATTGGGAGAATCTACCAGAGACAGTTGCATCTGAAGGGTTGAGAGAGGTGAAGTCAATTTAATTTTGGGGCTTCTTAGACATCAGCTTTTGTATCTGAACTCTGTTTCTTCTCTTTTGGTTTTGTACAGTCATATTATATGACCTTTCTGGTGGAATACACCTAATTCCTTCACCTTCAAAGAGCTTATCAGAAGGAGACAATTTAGAGTGACAACATCAATACTTTGATTGATGCTTGTTTGGTACGTGTTTGACTTGTGTTTATATTTTGAACATAATGAAGTGCAGTGGTGAAGCTGCCTGTAGTGTCCCATTTGTTAATTTGTCCGTACACAGCCTCTGCTGGTTTCCTCCAGCTGACCTGGGAAATAGCATCCAGGCCGGTGTATTATCATGGCCTTTGAGAGGAGGTTGGTGTATGCACTTGGAGCCCTCCAGTCGTGTGGGCTGCATAATCTGGCTGCCAGCACTTACACTGCTGTTCAACAGCTGCTGCGCTCAGTTTAAGGCAGTTCTGTTGAATTCTGCATTTTGCTCTTTTAGTCCACCTGTATCAAAGTAATACAACTTCTGGCAGGAGCTGGTTCCTATTGTGGCAGCCTGTCAGGAAGCAATGTACACAGTGGTGCCTGCCTTTAAATGCTGTGTATGTGAGAAAGAAAAGGTGTGTGCTTTTCATGTCACCTTGCTGTTTCCTAATGCATTATTCGTGTTTACTGTGAGGCAAAGGTGTCAGACTGGATTGTGCAAGGAGATGGAAGTCAAGTTGTCATTTACTGCCTGTGTTCTGAAAGCAGCCATTAGTAGTACCCAGGTCCCTCCTCTGCTTTGTGTGTGCCTAGGTAGTAAACTGCCATATGTTGTTTCTAGAGAATGCAGAGGCAGTGTATCGTTTTCCACTTAATCAGGGTGTTCCTAATCGGGAAATTGCCCAGAGAACTAATAAAGCCAAACGCACTCAATAACTACTGTTTAAGAGACACAGTAATTCTGCTTAGCAGGAACATCCTCAGGTGATTTACAGGTACCTGGCTGTGTCCCATTTTTAACTTGAACGTGGCCTGATTTCTCCTAGGAGAGCTTTTAACGTTTGTCTGAGTTGTGATGCAGGGAGTGTCTGTACAAACAACTTCTCTCCCTGTCTTATTGGTATTGAAACTCTGTCTTTTCTAGACCAGGTAAGCAGAGTGTCCTCACAGTTGGTGCTGTGGCTGGGTAACAAACTGGGCTCTTGCTCTGGGCAGAGACACTTCTTTCATTGCCCTGAGGACTCTCAGGCTGTGGGCTGGTGGTAGTGATGTGATGTGATGGTCCTGCTTATGCTGAGCATAAACATGTCCTGGCCCTGGACATGTGTTCCTGATTTGTGCTGCTTCTTGTGTAGTCGTGGCAAACTATTTGTTCAGCTGTGCAGCAGCTAAGTCTGCAGCACAGCTAAATCTGCATACTGATCTGGCTGAAAAATAACGTACAGAAAAGGGGGAGGAAAGAAGAGAGGTGTCTCATCCAAATGGTTTTCTAGCCTGGTTCACGATGTGGCTACACAAACAGCTGTACAAGCACAAAGAAGGGAGTGGTGGGAATAAGTGGGTGAGGTCAGGGAGAAAGGAGGCTATTTAAGCCAGTGCTGCTGCCAAAACATTACTTGCCAAATTACTTTTCAGCTCCTCTATTTTCTTGAACATTTCCTCACATCTGTTCTGTCATAGTAAACTCTTATGGATGTTACTGCTTCTGCATAATAACAGCTGTACTGGTTCAGACAAAAACTTCATCTAACCCAATATCCTGTCTCCAACAGTGGCCACAGTAAGTACACTCAGGGGGTAAGAAGGGGACAAGCCTGTCTGATGTTTCCATGAATGTTCACTCAGCCTCAGACAATATTTAGCTCAGGGGATTTCTTGAACCTGATATGGTTCATTTACACTGTAACTGTCAATGGATCTCTTATGTACCTGCCCAATTCATGTTGAACACCCTGTAAAATCATAGTTCTCATGACATCTTTTGGCAAGGAGTCCCACAGGTTTTCTGCTTGGAAGTGTGATCATGAAGTTCATAGGCAGGACAGATCTATCATTTTTCTTATTATGTCTTATAAATAATGTTGATTGACCTATAAACAGATAAAAATATTTGAGAAAAAACTTCCGTGAAAAATTGGCAGAATCGTGGGGTGGGGAACACCTGCTTACTCCTGCTCAGTGATGGTTAAATGTTTTGGTTCTCTTAGTCCAGTATGGGAAAGAAAGATGTGAAAGGATGCTTTCCATAAGCCAGTGAAGGGTAATTAAGTTCTCGGTGTGCTAAGCCAAAATGACTGGAAAGGAGCATCAGGATGTGCATTACTGCTCTGTTCTGCTCTGAGATGAATGAGTTGAGTTTATATCTAAAAACACACCAATCAGTGGAAAAACTTGCAGCTTGCATCAAGTCTGTGGGCAAATGAAAATTTTTAACATCCTGATGCTTGCCTAATTCCATTTAGATTCATAATAGATTATAAACTGGATAACTCTGAATGCTGTCCTTCTCTGTGCACATCTGTGCTTTGTGACCAAGTCACTGGGTTGCAGTGCTGCTTGGGAAGGGTGGAACCACTGAGAGCAGGCTGTGCTGACAAACTTGGGCAAATTTTAAATGTTTGTTTGAGGATGTGTTTGCTGGAGATTATAATTCTTCCTAGAACATGCATACCCATTTACCAGTATGAGAGGGAAAATTATCCATCTCTTTTCCCCTGATGTTCATCGTGTTTCTCACAATGACCAGGCCAGGGATGCAGTCCTGGTTGCTGCAGTGCTGCCTGAGCCACCTGAGTTGCTTTGTCAATGATGCCCACAGGGACAGAGAGTGAAATTACCTGGTATCTATTTACACAGTAAAATATTTTTATGAATGGAATGTACCTTCCTTTCTCCTGCCCCCTTGGGATGTGATTCCCACTCTGTAAGGTGTTCACCATTTATGTAAATGATTGTGATTGCCAAACTAATCAAACCAAGGACAAAAGCTATTGCAGGCACTCATCTAGCATCCAGCCCCCACATTAGCTTCCACTTCATTAAAATATATATGATCCAATCCAAGAGCTAATTTGGACGAAACCATTAGGCTTCTGTCCTCATCACTGGTAAAAGTCTGAGGTTCATTTTTACACATGAGTGAGCAGTTGCAGCTTTAAGATGCATGAAGGTTATTGCTGTGTATGTGATGCATATGAAAGGGAGAGGGAAAGTGGCAGACCATGGATGCACTCTTCATTTCTGTGACTGCATCATTTTATAAGGTCTTATTTGTGCTCCACCTGTGGAATGCTAGACAGGATCTAAAAATATATGGCCAAGTTAAACACAGGAAAGGAAAATGGAGCCTCTTAGAAGGGAGAGTGACAAGATGATCATATTGCAATGTAACTGTTGCATACCTGATAGAAAATTTGGTTGTGATCTCAGTGGAGTCCCTGGTGGATGATGTGTGATTGGATCTCCAGAGGTGTTTAGACCAGGTGCAGAGAATCTCTACACACTCTGCAAAGTTGTTTGGTTCAGTTTGGATTTTTGGTTGGGTTTGTTTTTCTTTTTTATATTAGGTAGCTGTTTTAAATGCCTTCACTTAAAAGAAGCCCTTAGCAGAGAGAAAGTCCACAGATTCAGAATCTCAGGATATTTTTTAATCCAGCAAATCCAAGTAATTTATCCCCGTAATATCCTGGTCTTGGGAAGGATGCCATGACTAGATTGCGTCACTAATATCTGCCGGCGTGTGGGGCTGGCAGGGGTTGCTTTCCTGGAGCCACTATCTGGGGTATCAAGTTGCTCTCCAGACTGATGGATGAGTCACCAGAATCTCTGTTTTGTTTGTGGGTTTTATCAGAGCTCATCAGGTAGCCGTCAGTATGATTGACTAACTCTGCGCCAAGTGTCAGGCAAAAGGAGCTGAAGTGAAGTAACACAAGTGACAGCTGAAGAATAAGCAACAATCTGTCTTTTCAAATGAGTTGTTCTGTTGGCAATTTGACAAATTGTACGGTGTAACTGAAAGTTCTAGTTAATGTGTTGCATTACTTTATTTCAAAATATTCTGTTATGAATTGCTTGCATTTAAATTCTGGCAGATAGAATGCTTAATGAAATCAGTACAAATGCAGTAAAATTGACATAAAAATACTGAGACGGTGCAAGTCTTCTGAGATTTATTCCTAAATATACTTGCAAAGTCCTGCTTCAGCATTTTTAAAAATAATTTGACATTTTTGTCTTCTACCAAATAAAATGTAATGGGATAGTTCTCAATATAAATGGACAAGAGGGAGAAAGTGTGGTATTGGAAACAATTTGCTTCCCTGTAGAAAATCTCCTGCAAACTTTCTCTCAGCAGATTTATTCCGGTGCCACACAACTGTTTGATCTAATTGATCTGCCTTGCATGGATAATTAATGTTTTTCCCATTCTAAAAAACCTCTGACTTATTTTTTTTCTTTTTTTTTTTTCTTTTTAATTTCATCAAAATTACTCTGATTCCATAATAGTAGGATGAAATTTTAATGGCACATATAAATAAGGAGTATCTTCATGAAATCAAATTTTGTTGTACAAATATGCCAGGATGCCAGGCATGTTAAATAAATTTTCTCCCAAACCTTTGTTTTTCCTGTCTGGTAATGCCTTGGGAAAGCTCACAGCTCTTGCAAATGTCAGTGATTACCCATAGGTTTTTTTGAAATTACTCTCATTGTATAAGAAAGTGTGAATCATGGTGGATTGAGCACTGGCTGCATTATGACTATGTTTCAAGGTCTTATAATTTATTTCTCACAGGCTGTCCAGTCAGTATTGTTTTTACATGGCCAGCTTGTAAAAAGCTTTACTAGAAAAATTTAAGTGTGATTTTAAACAATTCCAGATTTACTGGTTTATGTCTCTATGGGGATATCTGTATTCTACAGTGATTTTTTTTTTTTATTCCTTTTTTTCCTAGACTGACAAACCAAATTTGTGACTAAATTGAAATATTCCCCTCTGATTCCAGAGGAAGCATCTCCACATGAAGAGCTGCTTGCAAGCAATCAAGTTGTCATATATTAAAAACTTTCTGTGAAAGACTTTATATGTCTCTGTTTTATTTTGTATTGCTGAGGACTGGGCATGTACGTTGTCAGCTACCATGCTTGACTGAGAGTGCTGAGTCAATCACTTGATCATTGAAAATGTCCATTAAATTGCTGATACTCTCTTTTGGGCTAAGATTGTTTGGAGGTTTGCAGCAGTTTGCAGTATCTAGATGCTTTAGGTTTCCTGTCATTCTTGTTAGTCTGATACAGTGTGAAAACACTGCTTCTGTTGGCAAGTTGCAGCTGAAGCACCATTTGTATGGAAGCACATTTCTGGTTTGTCTTCGTCACTGCTACTTGCTCATACTCTGGTGAAGAGTTACCCAGGAGTCTCCAAGAGCAGACAGCAGGAACAGGTTTTCAAAACTATCACTTCTTATATGAGACCTTGCAAACAGCAGAGGTATTTTTTTGCACATGGCATTGCCCAAGATTTAATCTCATCCCTCCTGATAACAGCATGGTTGCAGGGAAGAAGCACAGAGTGCAGTTATCATCATTATGTTGAGGCTTGGGGTTAATGCAGAAGACAAGGAAAAGCTACTTCCTAGTTCCCCTGCTGAAAGCAAGGCAGCATCTTCTCAGTGTCACTCCGGTGGGGCTGGTACTCTCCCTGCTGATGCAAAAGGTCTTCCTGGTGTTTTGGTATGGTTGAAGCACCACTGGTATCAAAACGTGTGGCTCTCCTCTGGCATAGCTGAGATGACAAATTTCTTCCTAAAAATGTGTGATACTGGAGTTCTGGCTACGTGGTCATGGTCTAGCATGGATGAGAAGGAGCAGACACCTTTTAAATAGATTACCAGCAAGTTACTGCAGAGAGTATAAGCACTACTTGCCCTGAAGATATTTATCTCTTCTCTAATAGCTGAATTTGCAGTGACATTTTAATGCCTGTGGAAACTAGAGCCACAAGAACCTTTTCTTTCAGATACCAGCTTTGTATCTCAGGCTTTCAAAGGCAGAAGCTGGTGCAGTGTTTGCTGGGAGCAGCCAGGCTGAGCTCACTTTGGCAGCCCCTGCTGCAGCTGCAGCCAGGCTGGCGGTGCCTGCGTGACGGGCGGCCCCTCACTGCATCCTCTGCCTTGGGACTACCTGCTCTGCAGCTGGGGAGGGGAGGGGAAGGGAAGGCTCTAAAGCTTCCCTCTCCCCTACTCTCTAGTCAGCTCATTTCTGTGCAGGGCTCTCTTCTGATAAGAGGATGGGTCTTTTTGGAGGAAATGTACCTGCTGGCATCATTCCAGAAGGTGTAAGACATGACAATGCTTTTGAGATCCGTCGCGGAGAGCTGTAGGTGGAATCTCTTGGCAAGAGTTTAAAAAAGAAAAAAAGACAATTGTACTAACCTTGCTTCTCCATCCCAGTTTAAAATAACTTGGATGTTGGCATTCTGTCTTCCATTTTCTTAAGGATGAGCACTAACCCAGAGGTGATGATGGTAACAGTTGATGGGTTTATCTTTGTTACGTAGGGAGTGTTGTATTATCCTTTTGTTCCATGACTTATGATTAAAACTGCTGACTGTTCTGAGAATGCAGGGGAGGTTTGGCTAACACACATATCAAAATTTTAAGAAATCAGCCTGAAATAAAATCACATTCCTTATTAGTGAGGATATTTCTTTCAGTCTAGTTTTTCCAAGGCTGATAATAAAATTATGTTATCTAAATTCAAACAACTATATTTAAAATATTTTATTACTTTGTTGGCTGCCTTTTTTATTATATATCCCCAGACTTTTGAAACACAGAGATCATCTTCTTAAAGAATCCCACCATTGCCTTAGTTTGAAAATCAGCTTCTTGAAAGATCAGCTGTACATATCTTGCATTTAATAAATTATTATATTAAAGA
Organism: Nicator chloris; assembly: GCA_013400495.1. Lineage (NCBI taxonomy): Eukaryota > Metazoa > Chordata > Aves > Passeriformes > Pycnonotidae > Nicator > Nicator chloris. The sequence continues at coordinate 17,621 of WAAE01035390.1, read as the reverse complement.
AGCTAAAAATTGATTATTCAATTACTGTGAATCAGGCACCAAACATCCTAGTATGTTAGATGAAGCATCAATAGAAATCTATTTCTTCAGCATTTCTTAGCAGTGAAGTAACTGCTTGGGAACAAAGGAGAGCACACACATGCAAACCTCTCTCTAAATGTTTTCAGATGATATGACTGAAACACAAATGTCCTGTGCAGTAAATCTGTGTATAATCATGGAATTTACTGTGTGTGAAATGCAATTTGCATTTCACTCCTGGAAGAATGTTATATACATTTGTTTGTATTACGTATGTCTGAGTAAGAGATACGGATCCCACTAGTAAGAAACACATTGTAAAATCTACATGCAGAGAAAAAAATGTGTATCTAAACATTAAAACTGTGCTGAGCACTGGCAACAGTCCAGAATCAAAACTGTCAGGGTTTGTATGTGTCTGCCTGTTTCCTTCTTTTTAAAGATTCTTAAATCTTTGCTTGAGAGCAGGCTCTTCCAGATAGTTCATAGAGAGTGCTGCCAAACACTTCTCATATAGAAGCCACACAAAGCAAAACAAGACTTTTCAATGGGAATTTATGTGCAGAGTGATTGCTGAATACTTTGCAACCTTTTCTGGGGGCGTGTATGTCAAAAATATTCTTGTTGCAGTTGATGATCATGTCTTACTATGTACTGCATGAGAATGACAATATATGTTTATTTTGAGACGTGGACAATAAAAAGTAATAGGCTTGTCACCTTTAGCTTTCTCTTGCTCCATTTGGATTTTAAGCATGCAAGCACCAGGCCATTGCTTGCCATTGTAAATGTCTACAAAACGAGTGCTGGGCAGTAGTGTAATTATTGCACTTTTGTTGGCATATTTGTTTAATAATCTGCAATGTGGATTCTCCAGGTTTCGTGTTCTAGGTAAATCTCAGACCTCTGATCTTTGGCAAATGTTGACTGTGGTTTGTGTGGTGTGCTGAGGTTAAGGTCATGATAGTGCTCTTTTTCCAGTGGCTTCAGTAGAGTTCCTTCCCATTTACACCTGAATGACTAAGATCAGCGTCATGTAATTAATTGGTCTTTGGAGCCTTATTTTTATTTCTTTCTGTACTAAAATCCATCTAATGGTATTCATCTGCTTGATGAATTTCGAGGAAACCAAAGTAAATATTGCTTTGTGGTATGGAAGTCTTTCCTATATTTGATAAGTTTTTTTTTTGAAAATAAAATCATGCAAACTAATTTTAATGCATTTTGCAAAACTCTGCTTGTGATCTATGGTTTGTGTTACTGGTATATTCTCTTCTAGCCCAAGATCTCCCAGGTAGTCCTGGGAGATGTTATAAAAGTAGAAGAATCTCTATTCCTCTTTCTATGAATCTGTAAAAACTATTACCACCACCACAAATCTACTCAGATGAAGGAAGCAAAGCAAGTTAAACTTAAGGCTGATTTATGTCCCTCTTCAGCCAAATATTTCAGCCCTCATTTGACTACAGGCATGACTTTAACTCATTTTTAGTCAACAAGTCACTTGAGCACATGACTAAGTCCCACTGCATTACCATGAGAGGTGAGTGTGGGGGTGTGTTTTTTGCTGGCTTGGAATCTATTCCAGTATAACTGCAGAAGTCTGAAGGTGTCATGTGTGTGACGTTTGTGCCACGGTAGTTAGGTATAGGGCCACAGACTAAGCGTGAATCATCGACATCACCACAGCAACAAATTTCTTAATACTCAAAACCTTTCTCTCTTGTGAGACACAATCTTTTGCTACACGACCTTGGGAGAATGGTAAGGAAATTTTTCTTGGAACAAGCTGAGCAGGAGGCTTGCGTGTGTTGAAGTTCAACCACCAACCCTGCTTTGGTTCGCACAGGACATCTCAGTAACTTCAAGTGCTGTAGTTGCCTTCTGGATACTGCCCTAGCATTGTCAAGCAGTTGTGTAAAGCTGGGGTCATCCCCATGCTGATGGATGTGCAAGGAGAGGAGCACTGGAGACCCTCCTGCTTCCTGTATTGCTTCTGCCTGTAATCCAGAAAGGATCAGACTTGGTTTAACTCACAAACAGTTGTGTATCAGTGGAAAGTACATCTAACTGCACCACGTAGGGCCATCCATGAAATTGGATTATTTGATATACCAGATTGTCAACTGGTGCAATGCACTGCCTGAATTAATTAAAACGATGTAAACGTGCCAAGGGGAGGACCCATCCCTCTTCCATTTGGAGAGTTCGCTCACTGAAGCAGACATCTGAAGTGTTGTTTTGTTGTTTTTTTAATAGAAGCATAAATTGATTATTTTGAAAGAATGCAAATGTTCAGAATGAACCATGTTTTACCTGTTCTGGGATTTGAATGATTGTACCAGAAACTGAGGCTGGTATCTCTTCTAGTCTCCAGCAGGATGAGGAGTTTTGTAGAATGAATCTGGTGTTGTCCTGCTCTCACAAGCTTGGGTACAAAAGTTTCTGTGAGGACTCAAAGAGAAAAGATACTTTTTCAACCTTTGCATCTGTTTTTCAGCTTGGTGCTTCAAAATGATTTAAAAACTATGATGAGTCAAACGTTTTATAAGGCTTTTTGGCTTCAGTATGCTTTTCTTGATATGAATGAAAGCACTTGAAGCTGAACTTAGAGCAAGAGAATCAGAAGAGTGGCTCTGAATAGGTGACTGTCATGGGAGTCCTTTTTTGCCCCCATAGTATTTATTTTGATAATAAAGCTCTTGATGGTGGCAGAGAAGAGATTCATGCCTGCAGGTGCTGCAATGTTGGATACCCATTTGAAGAGTTGGCCAATATTTCATTTGTTGTGATAGTGTGAGGTTTTTTTTCTCTTCCTGAAAACCAGCAGGAGGCAGAGAATCTTAAAAACTATACTGAAAAGACAGAATTATAGAACTGTAGAATGGTTTTGGTTGGAAAGGATTTTAAAGACCATCTCTTGTTACAGCCCTCCTCCTATGGACAGCTACACCTTGCACTAGACCAGATTGCCCAAAGCACCATCCAGCCTGGCCTTGAACACTTCCAGGGATTGGGCATCCACATCTTCTCTGGGGCCTGTGCCAGAGCCTCACCACCCTCACAGTAAAGAATTGCTTTTTCAATTTAAAGTTAATTCCCCTTGTCCTGTCCCACCATGCCCTTGTCAAAAGCCTCTCTGCAGCTCTTCTGCTGGCCCTCTTAAAGTACCACAGTAACTATTCCCCAGTTTCTGGCTCTTGCATCTGTATGCCTTATATTGGTCTCCACCTCAAGAACTTTATTTGGAGGTAGTAGAGACACTCCTAAATTAAAAAACAAAACAAAACAAAATCACCAGAAGAATTTGTTGCTGAATGTGGAAGAGAGAACACAAATGTCTGGCCAGCTCATACCTGTCTTTTTTTTAATGACAGTCCTTGTCCTGGAGGTTGTCTTGTGGGTCTGACTGCGCTTGTTTCCCAAAATTTATATCCATCCCTAATTGGAAGTTAATGTGGTAGAGTAATTCCAGTCCTGCTTCTGTGCTCTATCTCTGAATTAAATTACTTGAGACAATTTGAGGTGAATAGCGGAAGTGCTATCCAGAAGTTGAAACCTTCTCTCCGTCTTTCAGGAATTAAGAGTTATTTTTTAGGTGTTCCCATCAAGAATAAGAAGCTTCCTTCCCAGATGAATGAGTTTAATGATTTATGTTTACATCAGTATCTGTTAAACTAAGATTTTGTGCCAGAAGAGTGCCAGCTAGGGCTGAAAAGCCTTTTCAAATGCTCTGCCCATCTCTTCCAAATGTGCATTGTTTTTAATGATACTTTCTGTGGAGTTCACAGACTTAAAGGTGTCATCTGACTTCAGCCTGGCAGTACTTGTATAGTGTGTTAAGCACATATCAGCTCTGAGCTTTAGTTCTGGGAATTCTTAGGGTTTGCTTACTGACTATATTTATAGTTGATATTTTGAATTTTTAAGTGCCACACTGGATGTGTTACACTGTGTGGTGGCTCACTATTGTAAAATTTGCTATCATACTTAGTTTTTATCAGTTAAAGAAAAAGAGAACACTTTAATTCCTGAGAACACTTTGTCCTGTGTTGATGAAAAGGGTAGAAAAGACTGTGTGGTATGAATCTGTTAATACGCAAATGCACAGGAGATTTAGAAAACATGCAAGAAGATGTTTTCCCCAGGTAGTATGTACCCTGTAGCTTGCTGCACTGCAAAGCAGGTGATGTATTAAGTGTACAGTTCAAGAGACACAGCGTAGTTTTTGATCATTTGAAGTAGTCAAGACCCTTATGACTTCTCAGTCTTGAAGAAATAGGTTATTTTTTTTTGTCTTGAATTAACCATTACATTTGTAGTTCAGCAATATTTAAATACTACATAAACTTTCAGAGCTTTCATTTCTCTTTTGATGTACATACTATAGTCATTTTTGGAGACAGAGTAGTCCTTTCCAATCACAATATAAGAGTTGCTTATATGATTAGTTCACATTATTTCCTTAATTGTTTACATTTCTGGGTATATTCCTGGAGAGGAGGAATAAACCATAACATAACAAACCATAACATTATGGTTTTCTTTTCAGTCCACATGATTAATTTTTTTCTTATGATACGGATACAACCTAAGATTTATCAGTTTCAATTTATCAGGTCATAATGGCCTTCTCCCCAGATGTAATATATTGAGCTCAACAGAGAGCAGCCTTTTAACGTTTCAGTCTTTTAAATTGGTATTTGTGTGGAGATGATGAGTCAGTGTAATTAGCTGGATTCACATTTTCCCAGGTCTTCAGAATGGAAGACGTTGGGGGGAAAATAAACTTCTGAGTGCCTTTTGGGTCTGACTGGAAGAGGTGTGTTATTCTCTGCCTAATATATCATAAGTTATTATTTGTGGTCCAAAAGCTAATAAATTGTACTGTGTGCTAGCAGGGAGTGTAAAATACGACCTCGAGAATTTGATACCTGTTTATATTGAGGGCTAGATAAGACATGGATTCTTTATTTACCATGAAGATTCAGAAATAGTTTCATATTTAATGGCAGCTATTGATTTATTAGGGTTTGGAAAGAGGCGTTCTCTTGCTCATGCATGAAGTCCCAGCAAACAAAATATTCAAATCCCAGACACATCTATGGGTATATCCCTAAATCAGCATAAACTGTTAGTCTTTGGATTTCTTGTATTGCTCTAAGTTCCTGGAGAGGAATCAGAGGAGGTGAGGTTTAGCTCCCCTGTCCATGGAAAGGCACTCAGATATGTCACTCCTGCATCAGCCTGGCCCATGAAAGGCCTCCCGACCCCAAATCTGGGATGTGTAGCCGATCTCACAGATGAGATTTCATCGCTCTCCCTTAAATAACCAAGTGGCCTGATCTGTGTCACTGCTAAGCATTCGTACCTTCTAATAACGTTAAAGTTTCATGGTGTTCATAATTTAGAAACAAGTTACTTTGATAAATTTTTTCCAGCTTTAGGATGAAGTTTTCAGTATTTTAGCATTTATTTTAATGATTTGATCATAGATTTCAGTGCTGATTTCTGGAATAGTCTGTTAGATGCATCATCTCTTTGGCTGCTGTTATGTTCCCTCCTGCCTTGTCCTGTCCCTCTCATCTGCGATCCCCTGAGCAGTTACAGCTGCTGTTCTTGCACTGCTCTGGGTCAGCTGTGGTGAATACTGCCGAGTGAACATGAACCATCATTCCTTCCCACCACAGTATTTCCCATTCTCTCATGCACAGCTGCCTCGAAGAGCAGGGATGATCTGAGCAGCCGCGTGTAGGTGCAGTTCAAGTGTCTATCAGTGTTTGCCAGAGTTCTGGCAGCTCCAGGCTGTTGAGGCTCTGCCTGTGTTCAGAGGCTGAGGACTTGCAGTCATGCTCATTTTGCAGCTTCACAATGCAGCAATGTCTTTGCTGGGTGCTTCTGCTCATGACCACGTTGATCACTTGTGTGAGAACAGCGCTTTGGATACTCTGGAGATTTCTGCTTGCGAGGATGCCTTTCTGTAGACAACCTCACTCATTCAGTCTTTTAAGGCAGAGAGCACAGGCTTTTTATATGCAAATTCGTTAATGAGGATTTTAGATTGTACAAGTAATTCATTGAAGCAGATTTTATGTGATTTTTGTATGTACGAATGTTATTTATTGTCTTCTTGTCTTTTTATACATTAATGTGCAAGGTGACTAAGTTGAAAAAATGAATTTATATAAAGTATTAATTGTTTGAACAAGTAATTTAGAGGACTAACTCATTTCCAAAAAAAGCATATTTCAAATACATTGAACAAATTCTGTGCAAACTTTGCAAAACAAACAGTTGAATATCTTTCAGTGAGTGTTGATGTTTTCTCTAGCTTTGTTTAAGTCATTGAAAGGATCTGCTTTGTGATGTACCTGAACTCTATAAACCTCACTTGGAATTTAATCCACTCATGAAAGACATTTGTATTTATTCGGTAGCCTGGGGTATTCTTAGAAAGAAAACTTCAAGATGTCTGAGAACAATTTGGTATGTATTGAATGAGCACATGATTTGGATACTGCAGAAGGGGAAGAACTGATTTATCTTGTGATCTCTTGCCTATACAAAAGCTTGCAATATGTTAACAAACTTGGGATATTGTTATTAGCACATACAGGAGGAAAGCTAAGCTACTTCCATTTGGCTTCAATTCTTGTAAGTAAGTTTTGATGATTTCAATTAAAATATTCAGTTCATGTAATTCCATAATGCCTTGATAACACAGAGAGGCCTGTGCTGCATACCTGGAATGTCAGCTTCACATAACAGTTACTATTGGAGAGGAACATAATAGAAAGCAGTGGAATAAAAAAGAAATAAACTTGCTGGTTACACCTCTTAGTTACACCAGGAGTTTTACAGCCTTTTTGTTCTCTAATATATGTCTCATGTATTCTGCCAACACCCTCAAATAAACATAACATTTTTGAAGAATAAATGCTCAATTTCTACTTAAATAGGTCTTTGGGACATGTGTTGTCTGGTTCCATATTGGGGTGCTGGCTGAACTTAAAGCAAAGCTGTAGCTGTTACCCCCAGCATTTCAGGACCATAGTTTGTGGCATTTGGGATGTGGCACCATCTAAATGCAAAGGCATATGGCTAAAGATGAAACAATATTTGTATTACTAGTTTCAGAGCATAAGCAAGAGTTCTCTTTTTTCTTTCTGTTTGGAAACATTGAGGTCTCTCAGTGGTGCCTGTTCATTCAGAATAACCCTATTCGTCAATGGACAGAATTCTCTAATTACCATAATGCCCCTGCTGGGTTTGCTGACAGGGCTGGTGTATCTGTAAGGGCTGTGACTGGAATTGCAGCTGCTTCTGTCTTGGGCAAAGAAAAAAAGAATTGTACTTCTTAGTGGAAATAGTGCATAGCTGTTCTTCAAAGGAAGAATTTTTTAGTGAGTCATAGATATTAATGTAGATACTGGTTTCTGATAGGGTACTGCCCAACCAGACAGCCAGGCTGTTGCTTTCTAAGCTTAAGATACTTGCATTGTTGGACTGTAAATATAAAGCTGTAATCAATAGGCTGATCAGTTTTCTGCAAGCAAAGAGAGCAATAGTGTATGCAATAATCATTTTGTGTATATGTACCTTGTTGGAGTGATTAGAAAAATGATGGCATCAGCCTTTTTATTGCAGCAGTTGGATTAGTTAGGGCTTTGGTTTGCAGTATTATCTCAGAGATAGCAAGCAGATAAAGCAGCTGTTAGGGAAGCTTTGTTCGTTCCCATTTACAAGGGGCTTGCACCTGTACTTGTTTGTTTTCCAGTGTGTGGGAAAAAATGCTGAGAGCATAAAGCCACTAAGTGGCCAGAAATGATACCAGTCCATTACAATTTTCATGGTTCATATTTTTTACTGTGCTATACATAATTAATCCAAGCCACCCATGGAAACACATATAAACCATGTGTGTCCCCTATAATAGAGTATGGAAATACTACTGTTTGCCTTATTCTCTTGTGAGTGGTGTATTCATCCTGATTGTGTAGCCTTCTTCCATGTTTAACAGTCCTTCCTTAAATGCAATCCTGGTTCGGCAGGACCCTCTCTAGAAGTACAGCTTTGTGTGTGGGAGAAGCTGCTGAGTCAGGCTGTGATTTCTGCTTTAACTTCCCAGGTGCTTGGATTTCTACTGCTTATTGATCAAAGGCAGTAGAAATAAATATACCCATGCCAGGATTAAGACATGCAGATATCATGCAAGCCTTCCTTTCTTTGGTCATATATGATTTGAAAGGTAGGTTTTCAAGTTTGTTTGGTTTTGGGGTGGGTGGGTTTTTTCCAAAATTACTGCTTAAACCCTCTCTGGGCTTTGAAGTACATAGTTTGATTTTTCAAAGCAAAAAAACAGAATCACCTGACATCAGACACTAAGTACTTTCAAAGATCTATGGATGAAGATTTAGAAATCCAATTTACTTTCCAGTGAGGTATGAATCTGAATATGTTTGTTAAGCTTTATTTTTTTAAAAATAAGACTATAAGTATGCATTCTGATGAAGACTGTTATTTCTCTGCATTCACAAGAATATGAATGAAACACGCTTTTTTCTCCTTGTGGGGATGATTTTTATCAGTGGTTCACTGAGAGAAAGGTTTCCCCAAAATCTAGTTTATGTTTGGAGTTAAATATCAGTCTTTGGCAAATTTCTTTTGACAAGGACTTTAATATTTGGCATCCAGCCATTGCAAATACGTGGTCCTTGCTGCTTCACTCAAAGCTGCATTGTTTCTCAGAAGCAGAGCTATCCTGCAAGACCATGGAAAATGAAGGGATTGTAGAGGCAGCTTGGTTAAAGGATTTGCAAATTTAAGACAAGGCTTTAAAATGTTTTTGAAATGAAAAAGAAGCATTCATATACTGCAGAGATGTGTTTGTGTGGGCTCCTGTTTGCCATGTGTGTCATCATAGTCATCTACCTTGTCCTAAACATAGACAGGTGGAACTGTATCATATCCGTACAGAAACAATAGGCCACTGTTTAATTTGCTTCAGTAAAAATGTCCTGCTGTTGATATTATTAATTAAAACTAGGAGGCTTCCTTCAACACTCTGCAACTCTCTGAGGAAGAAAAGTAATCTTAAAAATAGCTTGGACCTAACCTTTCACAGCTCAGCATCAAGATCCTGAGCTGTATTAGGGTTAGCAGGGCAGATACACAGTCTGAAAAATTGTTGTGTTCCTTGTTGATAGCTGCTTTCTGCATTGCTTACAACTTTTAAGTGATCCACAACTACTCCGTGTGAAAATCAATAGAGTAATCCAGTCTGGAGGTCCCAAGGTGTAACAGCAGTGGCAATTATGCTTTGACAATAGACTCCTAGCATGTGTGCTATGGCTTCATTACAATGAATAAATATACTGCCAGCTTTCTGAGGCTGCTCTGATCGGGGCTGAGCTGAAGGGGAGATCTTAAATCAAGACAGCTGCTCTATCTAAGCAGTCCAAGCAAAGGGGTATTAATGGTGGCAGCTGGCATGGTGTTGAAAATCCGTTTGCTTGGTGTAGCACCTATTGCTTGGTGCAGCAGGGCTTTGGATGCCACAAGAGTTTGTCTTCAGATGAGTGGGGGAATTACGATTTGCTTAGAGTGGCCAGGACAGATGGTTAAAGAAAATTACCCACCTGATATTTCAGGGGAACAGGAAGATTTCAGATTACTTTGTGCTGCCTTTGTCGCTTTTTTTTTAAATTGTAGACATTTGAAAAGATTACTTTGAACATGTGCATAGCTATAAAGAAACTTGTAGTTTATGCAAACGGGGAGTCTTACTAGCACATTTATCTGAGATACAGAAGATATTTAAAGCCATTAAGGAAATGAAAACATAATGATAGAAATAAGCCCATATGCATGTGAAATTACTGTATTTGGTCTTCTGTAATTTACAGCCTTTGGAGTTGTAGTGTTTTACTGTCTTTAATATAGAGATGTGGTTGGAGTTGGAAGTTGCTTAAATCAGAATTCAGTATTGCCTGTTGAGACTTGCAGTTGTAGGGGACTGTACTTTCATTGATCAGATCAAGATGGATGGCTGCAAAATTGGATCTCCAGGCTCTCTGAGCCACACTGGAGTGTGAAGGATGCAGGCAGAGAGGAATTATGCTCTGGCTTGGCTGTACAGCTCCAGCTGTAGCCCCAGGGCTGCTGCTGCTGTTCCAACAGTGTCTCTTTTGGCCAAAGCCTAGCTGCCCCACCCTTGAGGAATTTAAGATAAAGGAATGTGTGTTCTAGTACTAAGGAAAAAAAAGTGTTTCTAGCTGTCAGTACAGTGTGTGTAGCAGGCCTTTTCTGCGCTTTAACTTCAGGGTCGTATGGGAATTAAAAAGGTCAGTCTCCTGCAAAGTAACTGACAAGACGAAGTGAAGTTGCTCAAACAGATATCCCTCTGTTTCTCTGAAGCATAATCTATCAATCATTTCTTAGCCTCTTTCTTTGCTGTCATGATATGATGGAAAATTAATTGTGTGTCTGAACATCAAACTTCTAAGTGCATCTATGTGCTCCTCTGCAAAAATATGTTTCAAATGGCTTGGCAATTACAATTTTAGTGAACACTGTCCTTCACCCTTCACCCATAACATTTTGAGTCTTTAGACAATCATGAAGAAGAATTTCACCTGGTTTTAAAAGCCAGTTTTTAAAAATTAGTGATGATTAATAGAAAAGGATGGCACCTAAGTGGTCTTACCTGCAGACAATGCAATGACATCCCTAGGAACCGAAATCTCTTTATTGCCCAGATTTCTCTAGCAAGCTGTCCTTATCAATGGGGAGGAATTTCCTATGGAATTGATTCCCTTGTAGCAATGTAGCAGGGATTCTTAAAATAAGTCAAAATACAGAATTCCTCACCATTTTTGAAAGGGCAGCAGGCTCCTGTGGGTTTGTATGCTTTGCTGCAGCAAATGGGGGTCTTGGCTGCCTGTGCATGTGCTGTAGGATTGACCTACAGAGCCACATGAAAGGGTATGGCTGTAGTTTCATGGGAAAGTGAGCCTTAAAAATCCCATTCTTTATTGCTTAAACTGATTAGAAAGACCAGCACCTTTTGCAGGGCTTTTTGTAAACCCTAGTTCTGTTAAGATAAATATCTAGGTCAGAAGCTAGAGGTGCCGTCACCTGTTTTTTCAAAGGTATGGTATGGTTGAAAACTCTTTAATAAAGTTGGATCGCTATAAGGAATACAGTGGGTTTCTAAAGCCCTCATTGAATTTAACCTGTAAAACTCGACTTCCAGCAGGTTAGCTGAGGATTGTCAGCTGGTGCTTTCATCTTGGCTTAGCCTGACATGAAAATTTTGAGAAAAAGCAAAGAAAAAATTCAGTGTTCCTTTTATCCTATTCACATGCTTTTGGAGCTCTTCTCATTTACTTCACTTCCTTCATTATGTTGCAAAATCGAGCTTACCTGTCTGTCATTGAGCAGGGCACTTGGCTGTGTGGCCCCATTCTGCTGCTAATGAGGGTATGGAGTGAGCACCGTGCTGATGAGGCTGTGGCTGCTGGGGCAGTGCTGGGGCATTGCTGGGGCATTGCTGGGGCATTGCTGGGGCATTGCTGGGCCATTGGTGGCACGTTGCTGGCACTGGGGACATCCAGCAGAGCAGGATGCCAGCATGGCCGGTTGTGTTCATTCCGTGGAGCTGAGCCTGGATGCAGCGGTTTTGCTTGGGTTGTGCAGAAATGGGACACCCAGTGTGTGCTTGTTAGGGCAGAAAACCTGTTCTGAAACGAGCACCTTTGTCCTCCAGGACTTTTTGGGACTGTATGTAGTTTGCTGGTGGCAGTGCTTTCTTTTTTTTCCTGTTATGAGGTGATAATTGTTACTTTGGAAGTCAGTTTAGAGAATCAGCTGACTGTGACCTCTTCAGAAGAGGCATCCTGCTGATATCAGAACACATGAATTCTTGTTTAGATGTTTTTTCTCTGACTTCAAGAAAAAAAGGTTTTTAAGAGCATCTAGTTACTTAAATATTCAGACAGAGGCCTTATGAAATTTTAAAAACAAACCTGTTCTTAGCCTGCAGTTACTACAGGTGCTTAAATGCCTTTAAAATCTGCCCCGTGGCTTCTCTACTCTAGATATTGCTTCAGTAAAATGAAAATATAACCAGGATTAATTCACTAATAGAAAGTGTGTGGCAGCTGGGTAGAGTGCTGAGGACAAAAACTAACTTCAAAGAATCCAAGATATCCAAGAAATGTGAAATTCTCACAATGTCTTTATAAGATCAAAATGAAGTAACAGGTCTGACATGGTGGAGGTAGTAGGAAGAAGAGGTTTTTTCACATCCACTCTTAAGAAACAACATCCCCTTAATGGCAGAACTCTGGGGTCCTTCTTTTCAGAAAGCAGACTGACAGCATTTGTAGGTTAAATGAAATGAATTAGCGAACAAGTAATTATATTTGCATGTAACTTCGTTAAGATAATATCCTGTCCATCTTAGACCTGTCATATTAGACATATTTAATCTTTGTGACGCATGGAGTGTTATATTGTGTTTGACACCTTCTAAAGGAAGAAGGACGAGAACCTGTAATTGGAATGCTGCCATTGGATAATAATGATGAGCACTTCTCATCTTCAAAGGGCTTTCAGCCTCCCTACCTAATCCACATATCCGCTGAGTTAGGAGGGTAAGTTTGATCCCTGTTTTACAGATGGGGAAGCTAAGATGGAAGGAGTCACTGCATCAGAACATGAAGTGCCTAGGTGCTAGTCATCCTGTGTAAAATAAAATTAATTTTATTTGTGAACTCAAATGAAGTAAATATGTTGTTTAGGTTTGGATTACATGGCTGACATTGATCGTCCTGACATTTGAGTCTTCAAATATAAAGTTGGTCTCATGCTATACCAAAGTAACAAGTGTTCTCTAGTAATCGTATTACTGTTGAGTTCAATAATCTTTACAAGTAAAATGTGCAGCGTTTCTGAATGTTTGCACTTGAAAGTGAAGATCTGATCCTGAAAGACTTCTGGATATAAAATCTGTTTTGCAATTCTGGACCTTCAGACTCTGAAAATTATAAGCATATCACCCATTGTACTGGCAAAGCTCTCACTTGAGTGGGAAGCTTCCTGAGCAATTTCAGTTGTTGGATTGACATGTTAATGCAGTTTGAGTTTATTGGTTATTCAAATGGTAAAACTAACTCAGTTGCTGAAGTGGAATCATCTTCTCCCAAAAATGATTGCTTTTCTTGTTAAACCACTAGTGGTTTAGAAGCAACATTTTCTTTTCAAGTCTTTAAATTACATATAGAGTTACTTACGGTACCTTAAACTGGAAAATGTTTTGAATTAATTTTGCCTACTACTGTTCATGCTTTGTATTAGAAATTTTTTAATATAAAAAGAGGTGGGTCAGTTATCACACATATTACTTGCCTGTGGCACCTTCTGTTGTCCAAACAGCTAGTGAATGTGAAATAAACATTAGAGATATTTACAGAAAATCTTCCATGAAAAAATAAAAATACTGAACTATTTTCTCCCCATTTTCAATTTAGTAAAACTTCCCTAATTTTATTCTACAGTTGAGCCATAAACAAACATACTGTCCCTTATTGGAACCCAGTGGATGAACTTTATGCAGCTGGTGAAAAGACATGGAAATATTTTGACTGATGACATTAGTAATTACTATCTACCTGGAGAATGCTTTATATATACAAAAACCACCAACAAAACTTGAACATTTAAAAACCTCATTAATAAAACCTGAAATACTGCCTTTTTCTGATCATCTTCCCTCTTCATGCAACCATCCCTTTTATTTTCTTTACCTTATTTCTGCAGAAATTCCTACATGCACTTGTTAGTTCCCAAATAAAAGAAAACCCTTAATCTTTACCTGAGTTCTATTGGCTGAAATAGAACTTTTTAACACTGTTAAAAATCAATGTGTAGAAAGCTGGATCATTACTGAGGTTTCCCCTTGAACACTTCATAGACACAGAAAACTCAGGAAAACAGCCTGAGTACACTGCATCGTGATTGATTTCAAGTGCATCTGATGGAGTATAATTGTCTACCCATTCATTTCTCTTCATTCTCCTCTCTACATGCTTCCTCTTTTGGGATCAGATAATCAGTAGCAATAATAAAAACCAGTAAGAATAAAAAAATAAAAAACCAAAAAAACCCGCACAAAACGAAAAAAACACCAACCCAAAAAAATGCCCCCTCAAAATCCCCATAGAAACAGTTGCCCATAAGGTTTGGCTGCAAACTGAAATAGAAGCAGCTTTTTATTTAATTTATTAATTCCCATATTCCAGTATAATATCATCAGAATCTTTGGGAAAGCCCTGACTCCACTTTAGGTTAATAAAAATGCACACTTGGGTTTATAATAATGGTTATGCTGTAAGTGGTATTGAGACTAAATTTTCAAGTGTGTCAACATTGCCATCAACACCTTCTCCCTCTTAATTTCTTTTATAATGTGGCAAGGGAATCAGGACTTTGAGGGGTTAGGATCCTAACATTTCTGGGTGGTTGTTTGTTTGTTTGTTTGTCTGTTTGTCTGTTTTTGTTTTTTTTTTCTTTTTTTCACTTATGGAAACATTTTGGGAACTCAAAATGGAATCTCCAGTTCAGAATGAATGACTCTTTACTGGCCTATTTGAACAGAGCATTAATTGTGGAATATGATACCTGATACCTACTTAATATAAAACCAGATTATTGAATTTATATTAATAAACTTCCTTCAATAGGAGTCCAAATTAAAAGAAATTGAGATTTTTCTCATATTCTTAACCTTGTAAATTTACATCATCACAAATTTCTATTGCATCAACAGATTTTCTCATATTATTAATATGAGAAGAAATTGTTCTTTTATGATTACCTACCATGCACCATAAATCTGTTTAAAAAATCACCTGCTTAAAATATTATTCTAGAACTTGTTTGCATATTGGTATTCTTGCTTTCAGGCACAAGCAAATATCTTAGGGCAAAATTTTGGTTTTTAAAAAAACTATATAATGATACTGTCATCTTACTTACATATAGGTATAACATACCTGAAAATTGCTGTTACTGCACTGAAAGGACCTGCTGTCATGAGTGCAGGCGTTTGTGGTTCCTCGTATACTCCTTGTTGTAACTGCTGTCATACCACTGAGGATACTGTCGGAGCACTGTGATTCCTTGATGTTCTTTGCTCTAATGTTGTGTGTTACTTGTGACTTCTGTGAAGTTCTAAATTGCTCTCTCAAATAGTGCCTTTGGTGGTACATCCTGGGGTTCTATAGCTGCAACTTGTCAATATTTTAAGTATTAAGTTTGTCAGTGGAAAACTCGGCTTTTTTTTTCTGCCGGACCCATAAACTCAATTTTGAAATGTGAGAATTAAGTTATGTCCCTTCTTTTTCTGTGTGTGTGCTTAAATCTATTTCCAGTAAGAGATAAGCTGCTTGTAGCAGAAGGTTCATTGACTGTCATCAGAAAAGAAAAATCTACTTTTTTTAGATTATGCCTTCAGTGGCCTCACTCACTGAAAGTGATAGAACTGTGCAGTGAAAACAAGGTTATGAAGAATGAAAGTAGTAATATTTTGTTTTGTTCAGGTACCTTGCAAGGAGCAGATGCTGTGGAAGAGAAGGTGTCATTCCATTTTGAAGCTCTTCAGAACAGAACAATACTTTCAAATATCTGAAGTGTCACATGTGATGTCATTTTTATAGGGAGATCATTATACACTTTCTAGCTATTCAAATAGCTTCTCCTTTTGCACTAAATTTTGGGTGTACCTAAATCCTTCCCTTCCTTCATTTTTACTTTTCACCTAGTTAGTCATGAACTACATTGATGTTTCCTTCTCTTCTCTGCAGCTCATAGGTTTTGCTTCCTTTGCAATTTCATGAGCTCCTCCAGCACTGAGGACATTTTGTTACCCTCTGTGAGAGCTCTCCAGTTTAAAGCATCTTTCAAATAATACAACACATAGAAGTGTTAGTTGGGCACCAGAGCTGTGTTAATACAGCCTGTTAAGAAGTGGTTTAAATGTTTTCAGCTGTATTAATATGTGGATACAGGTAAATTTGATCTGTAAAATATTGGCAAATATTTTCTACTTCTGTATGACACAAACTTTTTTACATTCTCTTCCTATTTTGTCTATGACTTTAGGGACTGCTATTTGCTTTTGCCATTTTGGATGTATTCTTATATCTGTTTGTAAAAAGCCTAAGATGACTTTATGGTAGAGAAGGCCCTATCCACACTGAGACTTTCACACTGAAGTTTTAGAGAAAACAGCAATGAAATGTTTTCTGATGAGAATTATAATTGCATTATTAATTACTTAATTGTATGAATTTTAGAATACAAGCTGACATTGTGCATATTTTCATTGTCTCAAAATGTGTTTTCATTAATTAAGCAAGATAGCATAAGGCCTAACTGCTCTCCAGTTTAAAATAAAGGAAAGCATTTGAGTCTACTCACAAAAGTGTGGATTGTGTGATTTTGATATCTACCTTCTTCTTGTATTCTCTTGTTTCCTGTATTTCAGGGAAATTCAGATGTATTGGTATAGTCCATGAGAAGTGTTCAGCAAGGAGAATCTGTGGAATTAGATTCTGAGTTCAAGATAAAATTCCACACACAGTTCTATTCCTATATTTGATGAGATTCCAGCCTATTTTTTATTTTATTTTATTCATTATTACTAAAGTTTAGATGATTAAATCACCTTGCTTTAGCTTATTCAAAACAAACAAACAAACCCCCCTCACTGTATGTCAGAAATAAACCTGGCATTGGAGAAGAGGCTTTGAGGTGTGGTTCACAAAGTCAAAATTTTGGGCCTTGGTAAACCCCTTTATTTACATATCCCTAATCAAAAAGCCAGTTGAATTCTTGAGAGAAAGACTCCTATAACAATTATAACAGCTGATGCTGCATTGTGTGACTAATTCACAGGTTTGTTCCAACTGCATATTAAAGCACAGGAACACACACTTCTGATTTCATCTGTTTCCAAGCACAAAATTACACACTGTTCCTCATCAATAATATTATTTTAAAAATAGCACAAGGATGAAGACAAAGCCTGGACTATCTCTAATAATGATATCCTGGAGCATTAGTGATTCTACAAACTTCTGATCTTGATGTGAAAATAGTGAAAAATGTCTGTGTACCAAGAAGGCAGTGAAGTCTTCCAGAATACTCTCATGTACTTTTTTTTTGTTTTGGTGGATTTGGATCTATACCACTGTGATTTAACTCTTGTCCAACATAGTATATTTGTTTCTAATTACACCGCTCTTCAAACCAATATAGTTCTCCAGGCTGTTTTTAGAGGTGATGGTTTAAGATATTAACACAGATTATGAATTACAATAGTTGTTTGCTACTGAAAATACAGGAGTTGTTCTGTTCATAGAGAGGGAAGACTACCTTGTGCCTGTGAAACTTGAGAGACTGAGACTTATTTGTTTATCTTCCACAGATTTCCTGTGCTATTATGGGCAAGTCTTTTAGCCTCATAAAAAGACCTGGGTCCTAGTATTTCTTGTGCTGCTTATTGTCCCTCTCACCTGTTGGGTTTTTTTCTTTTT
>WAAE01035335.1:0-18584 GCA_013400495.1 Nicator chloris | reverse complement strand
TCCAGAGATAGTCTGGTTCCACCTTCCCTGCAGTAAGCAGGGATATCAGATGCACACCTTGTTCTAGGCCAGGGGCATGCTGGATCTGTGAGACCTGCTGCACCAGTAGTCTGAAGGTGTGTCATGAACCCTGATGGAGAATTTCCAAACATCTGCTACTTTTACAGAAATCTTGAACAAAAGCTGTGAAGCCACTATTATTGTAGCTGTCCCCGTTCCCTTGCATACACAGTTCCTTCACCAAAAAAAAAGGAAAAATTGGCTTCCCACTTTCTTCTGCATATATTTCCGAGTATAAGGGAGTCATCACACAGAGGAGGAACCTTCCTGTTTCCTAGCTTCTCTTTCCATCTATTATTATTGCACTTTTTTTAAACTGCAGTCTTCATGGTCTGTGCACTGTACAAGATTAGTGATTTCTGGATTTGCTGCTAATGTTATGACATTTCTCTACTAGCCTTAGACTGCTCGTCTCCAAACATTGTACTGAGAATGAAGACCCATGCATTTGTTATCTAAATCCTGACTTCCAGAAATAGTAAACCTCTTCTTCCACTTATGAGACATAAATTTTCTATCTCCCCTGTCTATTTCAGTACCTGTAACAGTCATCTGTAGTGAAATGGGGGAAAAAATATGGTATTGGTGAAAAAAAATACATCATTTGGGTACTTGTGAAATCCAGAGTAGTTTGTTGAATCATTTTTTGAGTAATATTAGCAATTTTTCAGCCTTTGTAGCAGTTTATGATCTCCATCTTTAGTTGGAAAGGACAGTGAAATTACTCAGACACAGCCTTCTCAGACAAAGTCCAAAAATTGCACTGTCATTGTTATTGATGGTATGAAGTTGTCTTGTACCTGTGAAGAGGCCATGTCTAAATTTCTATATAAAGAACATAAAAAGAGCTTTAATCATGTTTGGTTTGTAGTATCAGTTAAACTACTCTAACATCACATTCACAATGCTCAGCATCACATTGAGAGGACTAATTGTTTATCATATATGCCAGTACCAGGTCCACTTCATGATGTGAACAGCAAACTTAACAACATATATGGATGTGCTGATCTTCCTGAGCCCTCTCCAGAGCTAAGGATACATTATCCAGCACAAAGGTGTTCAGAGAATTCAATATAATAAACATGCCCATTCATATGATGTTGTACCCCAGAAGTTGTGAGTAACAGTTGCAGATTGCCTCCGCAGCAAAATTTGGAGTGAACATGTCTGGGCAGAATCTGAGAAATGTCAGAGAATCATTGAACAATTTAGGTTGGAAAGGATCTGAGGTGGTGTGGTTCGAGACTCTTCCCCCTCCTTAAAGCAGAACTATCTTTGGACATTTGTCTACATTTTTAGACCAATGTCTAAAGCCTTCTAATTCTATCCAGATGAAATCTGCAGGAGGAAAGAAAGACATCATGTCTAGGCATCTCAGATATACAAAGAGATTACAAAGGAGAAAATGGCAGAAAACGACATTAGTGTTCAGCAACAAGCTAATCATGCAAAAGTGGGTGCCTGAATTTAGCTAATGATTTTAAACTACTTTACAGCCTAATAAACTTTGATTGCTCCAGTGGGAATTTCCTGTGAAGAGCAGACTCAGTCCTGCATTCAATCCATTAGTTAAGCCATCTTTGTTCTTGTGAATAATGTTATTTGCATTTCTGCAATTCAGGGAGAGAATATGGGCTGTATGGAAGTAGACTATATGAAAGGAGGTAATGTAAATATTTGTGCTCTTCCAGCAGTCTAAAGGACAGTCTATAATTAATCTGTAGTGAACAGGTAAATGTAACAAGTGTTTATATTAAGGTGGCAAAAAGTGTGCATTTAACTTGACCAAGTATAGGGTTGTGAGAAATCCTGCTTTTAGACTTCCATATATGACTACTGTCCACAGGAATTTTTCATTTTAAGACAGAAGTGAAACTATGGTTCTTATGTCATGTTGTTGGTGGGGGAACTTTATTTAGTGTATAAAAGAAAAAGGTATAATACTATATTATCTCTTTTTATTTCAAAACCAGCTGAATTGTGAAATCAATATATGCATATTTTTATCAAAGGACGAATATTAGTGGGTTTGGACAATATAAGAAGGAATGAGAATTTCTGTGAAAATATTATAGAAAGTGAAATAACCCAAAACCAAAGAACCATGAAAAAACCTAACCCGTTAACACGTGAGAATGTTGAGTAGAATATACAAAATATCTGCACATAGGATTCAGGAAATATGTTTTCCCAAGGGCATTACAAAAATACTGGTCAACTGTAGTTCAGCTTGCCTGATGGAATGTTCTTTTGCTGCTTCCTGCTGCCCACACTATTGTCTGCTCAGAGTTCTGGCACGTTTCGTCTCAGCTTTCCATTCCTGACATCACCTGATCGCACCATTCATTCAAGTGGGTCAAGCCTTGTAACTCCAAAATATGTAGCAGCAATCAAAAGAAACTGAACTCCAACCTACACAGCAAGTTTCTGCTTGGTAGCCCCATAGAGCTGGCTCTGTTCAGGGCAGGTCAGCATTACAGCAGTACAGACAGCCAAAATTGCTGTCATGCAAGCGAGGATGTGGCCCCTTAATTTTTTATCCTGATGTTTGGGTTTTTCTTAGCCCCTCCACCTCACCTTGCAGCATTATTGTTTCCTGAATGCGTTATTTCCATCAAGTACTGGCAGTCCTGACATTGATAGGCAGTGAATCAATACTTTTATAGAATTGGGAAGCCAAACTCGTTTTGCAGATCCACAGTGTGCAGTATGTGATTTTCCGTTCTGGATATAATAACTGCAATTCAAAATGCTCCCCCACAAGGATTGATTGCATGCTTTAGGAAATTCACAGTAAAGAATTTAATTAAGAAAGAAGAAACTGCATCACTTCATTTAAAAAAGAGAAATTCACCCGAGATATTTTGTTCATTTTCAGGCTATAATAGCAATAACCATCTTTAGCTGAGGACATTTCCTGGGGCTTAATGGCCCATGGCTGTGCTTCTTCAGGTGATCATCATCATCTCCCAACAGTCATTAATCCCCTACGAATGCCCTGCACCTCAGTCATTAAATGTGCTTAAATGTGCTTCTCTAAAAATGAAATAGTTCTATATTTAATGCATCTACCAGGAATAGGAGTGATCTTTCTGAGGTGAGGAATGAAAGAAGTTTATTAATGTGTCAGAGAAGTACTAATTATGACAAGTGGATAAGTTCTTACAGTTCATAGCTGTAAAAATAGAGCTATACAGCTTTACAAGGTGTTTGTGATAATGCAAGAAAATAAAAAGAAGTTAAATCATTCATACCTGAAGTCTGAAACTCTTAAAAAAATCTTTTGGTGAGCACTTTATGAGTCTTTCCTACAAACAGGACCACAAGTACACTGCCAACAGCATCATCAGAGGTTTTAAACACAGCAGACAGCCTACCCCTGCTCAAGTAGAATTAAAACCTTCAATGAAAATGATTTAAATTCATTAAAATTGAACGAGAATTGGGGGATTTAAATTTAATTTTATTTGAATTTACGTTGTGCTATTTTTGTCTTGTGCTGCTAAGCATGCATAGCAGACACCTAATGTACACATTGCATGAAGCCTGTTCCTGTCCCAAAAAGATTCTGGTAGGGATCAGAGCAGATACTCCCATCACTGAGTGAAAAATTAGTACTTTTGGGGGTATTATTGTAATTTATTATTTTTGCTGGGCATTCTGATCCCATGTACTTCAGTGAGTGACTGTGTAAATAAGTAGACCTTTGGGCCATTAAATGCTAAATGTTACATTATGTTAATGTTAAAATTAGAGCTCTCCTAGTCAGAACCTTTAGATTGCAGGTTGACCTGAGGAAAAAATTACTACAACCTGGCTCAAAAGTTTCTTGTAAAAATGTTGTTTCTTTTAAAAAGCAAAAAAATGACATTATAAAATATCTTTCAGTATAAAGAAATGGGGTATTTTTACTCACAGAAAAAAATTCACTTACTTCAGTAACCAATAACAATTGCCTTAACTTTGCGGTTTTCCAAGTTAGAGAAATTTTTCTATGTGAAAGACAAAGGTTTCTTTCAGAAAATTTTAGATATAAAATATCACATGCACACGTGTGCATACACGTTACCTTGCTCCATTGTGGGTTCTAGAAAAACCATTACCTGATTTAGACTTTACTCTGAAATCTTTCCTACCCGCCCTAATGCAGTTCTCAGCAAATAAACTTTTAAAAAAATTCATTAGATCTCTCAATAAATTCACCAAATAAAAAAATAAGGTTGCAAAGAACTAAGGACAAGAGAAACAGTATTACACTTTTAAGTTGTTTTCAATCTACCTTGTATGTCAACCTAAACAGTAGCTTGAGGACTAAGTACTTATGCATTGTATTGCAGTTAGAACATTTCTTTTGTTATAGATCCTGTTTAAGGTTATTCTTACCCTATCATGCAACTTACAGTGTCAGCATTCTTCAGATGATTTGTCAAAATTCATCAGGAATATCCACAATAAAGAGTAGTAGAAAAAAGGAAGCATATTTTTCTAAAGTGAATTTATCAGTATGCCTAGAATTCTTGTGTGGTTTTTTCTCAATATCTCTGTCTTCACCCATTCATAATGTTTACTTCTTGTGTGGACTAAAAAAAAAAAAAACAAAAACCAAAAACAAACCAACCTCATATAATATTTCCTATTCTCATTGCAAATTCTGTGTTGTAGGTCTTGTTTTCCCTCTGTGCTGCATTCTGGGGAATCCAAATTATGAAGCGGATCACTTCATTCAAAGATAAACACCACTGAAAGAGCAGATCTAACATCATCTGAAATATGGAAACAGCACTTTAAAATAACCTTCTAAGTTCCTTGGAATTAATCAACCATGAATCATGCTGAATTGCAATCAGTTCACTTATACGAGAGATTTGTGATTTTTGTATGAAGGTTTGAAAGATTCCTAAGGGGGTATTCATTTTTATTTGATTTTTAAAATAAATATTTAATTTCTTCCCAATTTAAATAAAATATTCATTCACAGCATCAATTTTTACATTCATAGGATTATGAATTCTTAGAAACTATGTAAAACTAATTTCATTTTTGCAGTGATTTTGTTAGTATTAATATGTGAAAAGTATTTTTCACAAGAGGAATAATTAAAATCATATCTGATGTATCCTGGTATAAAGTGAATGACTGTCTTTTTATTGAGGCTAAACATAAACATATGTGAATGTCATTTTTTCTGTAATGATTGAATTACACCAGAATCTCCATGTCATGCCCAATTCAGTGTTCATAACATACAGCTACACGAGGATGAGTAGTTGAGGCAAGAAAATGATTAAAAACAGCATGATAAAATAACTCAACCTAGTATGAGTTGAAACATCTTCAATAAAATTGGCTGATGTATGTGTTGTATAATGCAGACAAGCAGTTTAGGCTGTTTTATTTACAGAATACACCTGCATTGCCAACTTTAGATAGTGATCAAACCAGGATTTACACGTGGGGATCCCACTGACACTCGTGTGACAAAATATTTGCAAGGCCAAGCCCTTAATTCTGGTAATTTCCCACCAGTTGATGTCAGGGGAGATGCACGTCTTGTCTTTCAGAAGCTGTTGGAAAGATGGTGTGTACTAAGATAGGAAAATTAAATACAAATGGTAGAGGGAGTCTCCAAACAGCAGGACTGGCAAAAATACTGGATCTAAGTTGTTTTTCTTTCCTCACACTCATCCAACTTTTTTTTTGGCTCCAAGCCTTTTAGAAGTGCTTAAAGTCAAGTAGCTCAAAAATGGAGTCTGTCTTAGATGCTCCAAACTAGTAATAGTACCTGGATTTAAAAATGAGTTTGTGTTCTTTTACTCACTTCATTTTCCTTTAAGATGTTAATGGCAGTCTAACAAACATCTGATCTACTTTTAATTAACCCATGTTTTCAGTCTCTATCTGTAACAGATGCCACTGTCTATGGAACAGGATGTTTCTAGTAAATTTTCAGAAACACAGTAATGTTATTTATATAAAATGTTGCAATGTCTAGTGATAGTATCATCTCAATTGTAAAATAGAATCATCTAAATGCTTGGATTGCAAGGAACCTTAATGATAGCTTATTTAATATATCATTTAAAAAAATAACAGAATCTGATTCCAGAAGTACACACTTCTTATGTGGTCCTGTGAGTTAATTCAACTATATTTTCCAAATTTGTAATGGTAACATGGTCTGTTTAATATGACATAACAAAGAATCATTGAAATTCAGTTTCCTTATCAAAAGAAATCTTCAAAGAGACAGAAACAGGACAAAACTTTAACATTTTCTGCATTTGAAAACTGGCAGTTTTGGAGGGGCAACAGTGAAGAATTAAGTAAAATTAAATTAATTTTAAAGCTATCCTAATGACTGTCATGTAGTTACAAGAGGAAATGAATGTGATTTCAAGGGCAAGTATAAAATATGTCTGATGAAGACAACCTAGTCATTAAAGCACAGACTGAACAAATTTTCTTTTCCAAGGGTTTTTAGATCCCAATTTCCTGCTTCCAGGGACTTGCCCTTGTGTATAGGTTGTTTGAAAGCAAGCTGCAGGAGAGGAACAATGTTCTTCCATTGCATACTAATCAGAAGGGTCTGAGAACAGCTCCTTCAGCTGAAGGCTTTAACAGACTCATGGTGGGTGTCCAAGACTTGTGTGCTTTACAATGACATCACCTGGGTATGTATAAGCAGTCCTTTGGCTACAAACTGAAAGCTAGGATTTGCCATTCTTGGAGAAGAGAGTTTCAGGAACAAGCTTTTAGGAACACCTTTGCACCATTCCTTCAGTAGCTGTGTGGTGGGTAACTACATCCCTGTCAACTTGCCTTTCACAAATCTTTTAAAATATAATTACATATTTTAGGCACCTAACACCACTACTGGATCTAGTTTATGATGTCTTTATATCCACTGCAAAGAGTGAAATAATAATCCCAAAGCTGTCTGGGTGGAAGTAATCAGGAGACTTTGGAGCCTATTTGACCACTGAATTGAATTATGTGCACTTAATATATATTATGCAGTTAACTCAACTAATTTAATGCAAACTGTAAGCAATGCTCATTACTAGCATGATATTTTGATAAGCCAGCCTTCTCCTCTCATTTTTTTATATTCCATTACTTATTTCTTTAGAATTTGACCATGTTGTGTGGTTTGGACAATTATATGGGATCAAGCGAAATAAGGTGAATGATGTGAGGACAGTAGTGAACAAAATATTGATGCAGAATGAATAGATGTTATGTGAGTAACTATCTTTCTTTTGGTAAACCACTCTTTTAAGTCTCTAGAAAGAAAAATAATCTAGAAACTAACAGCCTAGCCTCACATGTCCAAGTGTGAAACTTTGTAAACAATATTTGTAATTTGCAGTATTGCGTAAGACTTCCTTTTGCTCATTTGTTATTAAACTCCCCAGTGATACACCTTAGGAGAAAAATGTGGATAAACAGAATATTTTTTCATCAAGACTGTTAAAAAGCGATTCCCCTGCTCCTACCAGCTGTTGTAATGTCACATCCCCACACATGGCCTTTCCTGGACTATGCACACAGCGATATCAAGTTACTGAAAACCCAGAAGTAAGCAGCTGAATCCTGTGTCACTTGAGACCTGACCCTGCACCATTCAAGTCACCGAAAAACTTGCTGCTGACCTCAGGATCAGGGCAGAGCATTCCCTGTATGAAAACAAGAATGATGCAAATATTTACTGCAACTCCAGCTTTGGTGAGGTGCACTGATTAAAAGTAACAGAGTTGCACAATTGCTTATTCCTGAGAGCAGCAAACATTGTATCCTTTCTGGTATAATAAGCACTTTGTTGGATAAATGCTGACAGTTAAAGCTGTAACCTATACTTACCAGATATAAAGGACTCGGGGCACTTTCTCTTGTCTTTGTTGTCTTCAGTTTTCTCTCAGATTTGCGGGATTAAGGACATCATTACTTAAAATATTACCTAAAGGAGGTAGTTGATCAGACTTTTTAAAGCTTTTTACAGCCAAATATCTGTGAGATTTCAGGAGTTTATGCAGTGCGATAAGAAACTACTAAACTGCATGGCACTAAAGGTAAGAGTTGTTTGGATTTTTCTTATTTGCTCTTTAATTTGTGGCAAAAAAGCTAAGTCTTAGCAATGTAGTTCATCAAGAACAATAGTAACTCTCAGAGAATACTCAAAGCATTGCCTATTATGTAAACTATGTTGCCCTTAGTTGAAGTTTTTCTTAAAACATGGGCTCCTGAAATTGTGTGAATAAAGAAATATTTTTGCCTGCTGAAAACAAGACCTATAGAAAGTTCAAAATATAAAAGGCAAACAAGATTTTAATTGATAATATTTTAAAACTTTTTCCCTTTTAAAACACCCTAGTGATTACATGACGTTTGACTCATGGTTTTTAAGCACTTAGGATTGTTAATGCTGAATGGGAAAAAACTATTTTTGGTCTACCCTTTTTCCATAAAACCTCTGTTTCCGGCACAGAAATAGTGCCTATGAGGCAGAGTTTTGCTGGGTTTCCTGGTTCCCTGCTGGTGTGTGACCAGCAATTCAGTTTGGAATTCAAACAAAGCAGGCCACAAGCTGGCTCTCTGAGGGGCCCTGACCCTCAGGAACTCTCAGCACACGCAGACCTCACCACCATATGCCCTGTTGCCTTCCAGCCCCAGCAGGTAGGACAAAGCAAACAAGAGATGCACTGTGGACTTCAGGATTTTCTCTTTCTGTAGAGAAAACAAGTATTAAAATGCCACATTTGAAACTCAGGTACAAACCACAACACAAAGCAAAAATAAGATGTCTCACATGCTGGAGAAGCACTTCCATATTAATAACAAGGCCAATGGAAAGCTTGGCTCCGTTCTTTGTCTTTTTTGCCCCACCTATGGAAAACAGCAGAAAGATACGGAAACATTGAGTAAGAATGAACTGCTGAGTGTCCTTGTGTTTATGGTTTGGCACAGAAAAGTGATACAAAATGAATTCTCCCCACTCCACCCCTTGCTATATTTTTACTGCTTCCTCCTTTATTCTTTCTCCCCATTTTTCTCTTTCTCACTCTAGTGTTTATTCATCTTTGTAAAATATCCTCTGCTTTCTTACCTTAGGTTTGTTATGTGTGGAGGTATATGATGTGGAATATAACATAGTGTTATATTCCATATCCACAAAAATTTTACTTCATTATTTTATTTTACTATTTTTTTTATTTCTTATTTGGTGAGAGCCAATACTTACTTAAAGGTGCCTACTTTACTGTTCCTATCAGTCAACAGGCTGATATCTTCTAATATTCAAAAAACACAATACACTGCTCATGCATTGTTACTGTTATATTTATTTCACTTGTATTTGCTTAGTTTCCTCTAATGATTCATTTTCGATTTACATACCAGTAATATGGCACTGTCCTTTTCCCCATTTCTACTCCCTCTCCTGCTTCCTTGTTATTAATTCCTTGTAGTTACTTTTTGTCCCTTCAGCACCATGCTTTAGCTATCACTGTCTCTGCTTCAGGATGTACCACTCCAATTCTTGTGGATCATTTTCTAACCTGCTGATTTTAATGTGACAGAGACAGATAGCCCAGTAATAGAAATGTCTGATTAAAAAGAGATTAAATTGATAAAGAAAATCGTGGAACATTTTAAACACTATGGAATTTATCGTGTTTTCTGCTACTTACATTTTTTCCACAAACCTTGAATGTAAGTACTTATCAGCACATAAATTACAATTATAGATGTTTGCCAGGAAAGAAAAATACGGTAAGACAATTGAACTACAATTTTTAGATCAAAGAATAGCTTATTAACTTACTGAGTGTGATCATGTCTTTTTCTGCTGTCTGTCTGCATTGAGGTCATGAGCCTGTTATTTGAAGATAATGGCATTACTCTTTTGCCTCACGTAGCAGCATTTGTGATTTCAGATCTAACAGCCCTTTACCTTCTCTCTGCTCATGACTCATGGCTGACTCACTACCTTTAATCATTCTGAAAGTAAAGATTTTATTTTTGCTCTTCTTTTAATCACAGTGCAAAAGAAAAATACTTTGAGAGAAGGTAAAATGTTATATACTGCAGCAGTGTAGGTATGTACTAATGTCCTTATTTTTGTAAAACCTCAAGTATTCCCAGTTTTCTATCCATGACCATAAACTAGATTTCACAGTGGTATCTAACAGAGGAAAGCCTGATGATCAGGAATTGGTGGAATGAATTAAAGGCAAGTTTCTGAGATTCTGAGAACAGTCTGTCATTGAAGGTCAGAACACCTTTGGTTTTATTTTATATATTAATTGTTTTATCTGAAATATAGCTGTAAGATAAAAGTAATGTCTTCATGATTTCACGGCCAATAAGATATATACTTGAATACATTTTTTTCTTTGCTAACAATGTTCCTATTATTCATGAGAAAATCTGTGAATGTCTCATGCCTATAGTTCATTCTAGTTAATTATGCCTGATAACTGGACTGTAGTATGTGTATAAATGGCCTTATTAATGAAGAACTATTATCAATGATTTGTGCTACATGAGAAGAATTAATCTTCAGTATTATTTTCCCCAGGTTTTCTCCTTGCAAGACAGCTTGGTGGTAGAGTTGGAATTTAGCTAACATACCCCTGTGTATTATAGGGTCATGAAAACTTGCTGTATTCTGCTAATGGCTTCCTCCTTGCACCTCTTTATGGAAACCTGTGATATTTTTCCCAAGGAATTAACCAGCTCTTGAGATGCTACGTGCAAAATGACTCATCTCTGAGAATGGCTGAGAGACATCTGAGCATTGGCAGAGACGGGCATTGTACCGTGTCAAGCAGCCTAATCAAGATAAGGTGAGCAGTCTCCTTTCCTCAGCATTTCCAGGCAGGGAACCATAGATGGACCTGAGCAGCAAAACCTCCAGAGCAAGAAAGGAGCACAGGTTATAGCAGTCTCTGCTGGGGTGGCAAAGGGGTGTACCCTGGCACAGGGATGATTGCAAGCCTATCACAATTACAAGCCTGTCAGGCACAGAAGTGATCAGCTCAAAGTCACTGTCATTCAAAATAGAAATCATTAAGAACAGATATGACAGAGGAGATGGTCCACAAAGAGTTCCTGTGGCCTGTTTGTAGTGATGGTTATTGTTATTATTCTTCCTTTGGGCTTTTCCTGTTTAGGAATTTCTCTGTTACACTGTGCCTTGGATGAGTACAAAGCAAATGGGTCTTCTCCTACATATCAGGGATTTTTCTAAAAATATTTGAATAAAGAGGATGAAATGGTATGCTGATGCATTTGAGGACTTGACATATATTCACAATACAAGTCTTTGTGGCCCTGTCAGATTCTATTGCACTTATATGCAAGATAATGAAATTAAGCAAGATAGGCCACTAGACTTTGTAGCTGTGCTAAATACATTCACTAAAGAGGGTAACTGAGTACATCTCCTACTGTAATATTCTCTTCTAGCAGGATGAATATACAGGATTGTATACAGTGATTGTGGATCACCATCAGAAACCACTTTTGCTTAGTGGATGCTGAAGTCCACTATTTAAAAAAATTTCTTTCTTTTGAATTTTCAGAATGATCAAAAGTTCAGGTAGTATTTCCTCTAGATAGTATTTCACAAACAATAAAGCTATAGACAGTGTAAGATAGAGTAGCAGCTATGAAGTTCGTTTTTGTAAGTGCGTTGAAGATATCTTCTAGTCAGATTTTAGAGGGAAACAGTAGTGATGACTGATAAGTGTTAAAAAGGGTTATAAAATATTAATCAATATACTATTAATATATGTAAAAGTAATTCAGCTTTTTAGGTTCTGTTGCACAGTCTTAGCTCAGTCAAATTTGCCAAAAAATGTGCACTGGGATGTTTTTGTTTTTTCTGGAAGAATTTCTGGAACTTACGGAAAATGTAGTTATGTAGTCTAAATATACTCTGTGGAAAATATTCAACTATAAGGTCCATTTTCCTGTTGAGGAGATCTCAGGGAAACAGTATTATAGTGCCTGACTCCTTGAGCTTTTCTGGTTAGCAGATATGCATTCGGTTTATAAGATGTAGAGATTTATGTCTGAATTCTGACAGAATGGGATATGTAGATGAAGATCTGTGTTTTCCAGAAGGTAACTGATCTCTAGTAAGTGCAGTAATTTCTGGGTACCTGCAGTCATAACCTCCATGTTTTCACTGACTACATATTCAGCAGACAGTAAGGTTAAAAAGGTGCAAAATAATAATACTACATGGCTTTGTTTTTACATCGGATTCACTTAGGAAACAGCTTCTCAGGAGAAGTGAGCTAAATTATATTGAAAAATATTTTTCTTTCATGGTTTCTGTTTCTTATTTGCTTGTCTGGAGAAGATATGTTAATTTTTTTAAATATGCATTAGAAGTCCTGCTAAAATGTTCAGTCTTTCATGATCACTGTGATCACTGTGAACTTGACATTTTATTTTCTTTATTTCTATAGCAAGTATGGAATCACAGACTCACAGAACAGGCTCAATTGGAAGGGTTCCACATGGATCATCAGAGCCAGCTCCTGGCCCTGCAAACTCACACCATTTGCCCAAGGGTATTGTCCAAACACTTCTGGAACTCTGTCAGGCTGGTGCCGTGCCCACTTCCCTGGGGAGCCTGTGCTGGTGCCAAGCCACCCTCTGGATGGAGAAACTTTTTCATATATTCAAACTAAACCTTCCCTGACAAAGCTTCAGGTGATTCCCTTGGGTCCTGTCACTGGTCACCAAACAGAAGAGATCAGTGCCTGCCCCTCCTCTTCCCCTCACAGGAAGTTGTAACTGCAATGAGGCCTCCCCTCTGTCTCCTCTTCTCCAGGCTGAACAGACCAGTTGCCTCAGCTGCTCCTCATAAGGCTTCCCCTCAAGGCCCTTCATCCCTACAGGCTAGGTAAAATCCTCTACTCCAGATGTTTGAGAAAATCTGATAATTAAAATCTTGTTAATGATTTTCTGTGCTATGGCAATTGCTATTGGAGAATGCTGCCTTTGGCTTTGCTTCACCTGGATTCTTTGAAAGATCTCAGTGCCTTTCTTACACCTCCTACAGGGGAGGGGCACAAATGGGGAAAGCCAGCTAGGCTGAGGACCCTAATACCATCTGCTATGAATGTGTTACCGATGGAAAATTGTTTTAAGAGTCAAGAGGGATGCTGTACAGTTTAAGCCTACTTTCTGTCTTCCCATTTTACAGAATCTCTGGAGGTGGTCACTCAAGTAAACTGCTTAGACACCATGTATGAGCACCTGGAGTCTACTTTTCTCTAATGAACTGAGTCTAATATGAAGAGAGTCTCACAGATAAATTTCCTGCTGTCAGTAGCACATCAGAGAAGATTAATAAGAGATGAAGGAATAACTCCTCCTCACAAGAAACGGCAGGTAAAAAGCAAATGGAAAAGGCACTTGCTGTGTTCCCTAAGAGCTAATTTTAGATTATATATACTCAGGTCATGTCATTTCTGGTGGGAAGAAACCTTGCAACCTGTAGAGTGTGCCCTCGTACTTGGTGGTCTCAAGCATGCCCCAATGCTTATACCTTTTGGAGGTTCCCATCATCCCAAATCAAAACTGGTCTTAGAATAAAAAAAATATGAAAATATGTGGATGAGAGAGAAGCAGTAGCTTGGTCTTATTCCTACAGTGTTTCACTAAAAAGAGCCTGATCTTTGGCTGACATAAATTGGGTAATCGTGCTGACCTTTGTGTTTGGTTGTTTTTTTGTCTCATTGAATTCCCTCACATCCTAAGCTCATTAAACTGTGGCTCAGCCAAATTGTTTTAAAACATGGTTTAAAAGGTAAGTGCAGTAGCATATTGTAAATTCTGTAGCTTCAGGCATATTTTTTTTACAAAGACATTTGTATTCTAATACAAAGGTTCTCTAGACTGTAGCCACAGACTGCTCTTTAGCAGAACTGTTCAGGTGTCTGCATCTTTGAATTAATGCACAGGTCTGGGGTTGTAGACAAAGCAAGAAGACTTCCTACACAAGTTATTCAATTCTTCTCTTTCATCCTTCAGCTATTTGCTTGTAAATAGACTAGAAACTTTTTGGGCATATTTGTTGCTCAAAATAACTTCAAACTGGAACAAGGTTCACAAACAAATCATGTGGAGCCACCAAGATGGGAATTGTTTGCACTGACATCTTGTGGTACATTTTAGTTTGGGGATGGGTCCTGATGCAAGGACAAACTTGCACCAGCGAAAATACTTTACTACTTGTTTAAAATGACATTCACCATACAAGCTTGCAGAGATTTATAGAAAAACCACAAGGCTTTTTAAAGATGGAAAGCCTCCCATTCCCAGGTGTGTTCCCAAGAATTAGGGGCTAAAATAACGATTTTTATTTATTTAGAAAGAAATAAATAATCTGTTTTCATTTTTAAAGTAGCTAGTTTTCCAAGGCAGGAGAGCTAGGAGACCCATCTCAACATCATATAGTAGAGGTATAGAGTTTACCTCCTCTTTCAAGCAGTATAATAAGGAGATTGTTCATAACAATGAAAGATTCCAATATTCATAGAGAAAGCATGTGAGTTTTTTCCCAAAGACTTAAGGGTTAGATAAAAGAACAAAGTATCTTCTTGGTCTGTACAAAAGCTTAGATTTCTGATGTATGGGCAAATAGCTCTGAAATCATTTTACTTATAAGCTTTACTTATCCATTTCAAGCAGTGCTGTCATGTTTTGACATGTCATTCCAAAAGCAGTAGTAAAGCTTTGCAGCAGACTTACTCCAAACCAATGTGATCCAAACCAACAGGAAAAACGAGCATTTGTAAAACACAGCACAGTAATGTGCAAAGTGGGCTAAAGAAAAGATAGGTCTTTTTTTAAAGTTGAATGGGCAGAGCGCAAAAAACCTAACAGGAAACTGCTTATTAGCCTAAACACCCAGTAGGTTCAATGTTACTTTCATGTTCAGTGAAACTATTAGATATTTTTGATCTAACAGTGAGGGTTTAAAGAATAAAAAGACGTGCACTCTATGGCTGGCAGCTGCTCACTTCGATGTCTAGCTTAATGAGTTGTGCTCTCATGCTGGGATTTGAAACAGTCCAGCAAGTGAGGCTTCCCTGCTGTTTCTCTTTGACTGCATTACACAACCAGCTCTCTTTTATATTTTGATAGTGACATCTATTGGAGCTTTGAAGAATAATATTTGGGAAAAATAATCCAAATGTATAGTAGTAAAAGCAAAATTGTTGGACAATAAAATTTTCAGTTCAGACAAAAGCAGATATATATCTGTCATCAAAACATATACAAGAGTGAAAATACTGATGAAAAAAAAAAAAGTAGCAGCATTTCAAATCAGATTCAGGAAGAAAAATGTGCCTTTCTCTTTTCTGATGATAGGTGAACTTAGAAACTTCCCCAGCTGTCTGAAGTTTTTTTAGAATGAACCCATCAACTAAAGTTGTAACCACAAAGTGAAACAAATACATTATTTGATTGAATTCTCTGTAGATACACGCAAGACTTTGACAAGTATTAACAGAACCAAATCTAACAGAGTGGGTACAGTAGCTGAGACCTGGCAAGCCTTCCTCATGAACAATGATATCTGATGTCTCTGCTGTCAAAGGGACACAGCCATCCAGAGTATTTGGACTGAAATTAGCTCTGCTTTGCATAAGCAAGCCATCTTCATGGATTATACTAAGAATATGGCTTGTGTCTGTTTAGAGCTTACAACAAGGGTCCTAGACTTCTCCAGAAGTGTAAGACTGATAAACAATTAGTAAGTGTGGCCAGTGGATTTATGTTGCACTAAATTACCCAATGTATTTACATTTTTTTTCAAATATGTATGGACTGTGAAACAGCTCTAGCAGTCAGTCCCTGGTGTCAAGAGCAGGCAGTACTGAGTAATGCTACTTCACAAAATCTGTAGGAGAAATTAGGAGATATGAAATGTGCATAAATTTCTGCCTGAATATCTCCCTGAAATGTGCATGAAATGTGCTGTGGCAAGTCCTCAGGACTTTTTCAGGACCTTTCTTTTCTGTTTGTTCCTTATATCTCCTGAGAACTCTCAGAGTCCCTTTATGCACCCTGGAGAAATGCAAATTTTCCTCAAGCCACATCTCTTCATCCACATCTAGGTCATGGTGAATATCTTCATGTGAAAGTTTCGTTTTCATATGCTAGAATTTGTGACTTTGGAGCTTTTTCCTGGTTTCTTCTTTTTTACAAAAATATGATAAAAAATTCCCTGTAAAAGAATCAGGAGATTTCCTCCTTGCCTCCGATTATAGATTTTGCTACGGTTTTATTTTGGTTTGGTTTTATATGATTTGATTTCAGTTAATTCTGATTTTTAAAGAAAATTTATTTTCTCAAGAAACCAAATGTTTAAATGAGATTGTGCTTCTTGATATTGTTTCACATATCTTCACTGGTTTTGCTTTTATTTATTCTGGTGTGTCTTCCCCAGTAGCAACATGGCTATATCCTATTCACTCTATTATGATAAAAAACTCACACATCAGTCAGGGAACTAGTCAGACAGGAGACTTACTATGAAATGAAAAGGTGAAGTATGATCTTAGAAAAGCAAATGTAATTGACTCAAACAGTCTTAGTGCAAAAGTACTTGACAAAGCCTCAAATTACTTTACTGTTTTTTGAACTGCTTATTTTGCAGATTTCTATGCATAAACCCAGAATATACAACATAAAATAATTTATAACGCAGTTATTGTTTTCATATAAATTGTATATCCATTTCTCCTGCTCCTGAGTGAGAAATGTTCCATTCTTACAACCAGTGGTATGTTCTCCATTCTTCTTCAGCCTTTACAGAGCCTGCGGGAGAAATGAAATGTTAATGATGTTGTAAAGACACTTTTTATAATGAAAATATATCCGAATTAATCACACCTTCCATTTATTCGAGAGGAATTCTATCATACTCTTTGGTAGTTTCAGACTGTCTGTAAAAGAATAAAATAGGAAGTAATTAAGTAGTTTAGTTAACGTAGTGTGACTTTTCTGTGCAAATATTGCTACGTAAAAATGATCTTGGTTTGGTACTGTGTCCATTTCACTTTTATGGACAATTTTCATGGCATAGTCCAGGTGAGCAAACACTGCAGAGTCACTTCTCTCTGCTGAACAGTGCTTTCAAGATGATTGGTTGCACAAATGAATATAAGGAATGAATGCTAGAAGCATAAAGTTTAATTTTCTAAGCTTGTAGATATTCAGGTAGAAATTTATTTTGTTTAAATGAGTAAAACTCACTAATATCTCTGCTGGGTACTTAGCAGGTAAGATCACAAGAAACAGAAGGCTAGGGATATCACAAGGGAATTTTATATATGTATCTGTATCTGTTTTCTGGTATGGCCAGGAGCTTCTAATAGACCTGACTATTCTCAACGAGACTCTGAAAAGGTATTTAGACCTCTGCTCTTCTATCATGCAATTGGGTCCATTAAGCTCAGAAAGGCTCCAGCCCGATTTGCACTGTGCTGTGCTGATAAGCTCCTTGGAACATTGTGTACTGAGAGCACAGAACAGAGACATGCTGGCTGAGCCTGTCCTGTCCTATTAAAATCCACCTTCATCTCCACTGTGACAGAGCACAGCTCTGTGCAGAGCCACCTGGATGCCTGCTACATCACTTTCCCCACTGTTCAGCCTATAGGGGTAGCATGCTAGGTCAGGTACAGCACTAGATCCATGGTGATGCAAGCTGGTAGAAAGGCACTGCTTTGAAGAAATGATCCCTCCCAATGACACCTAAACAGCTTGTAGAAAGATAAAACAAATTATTATTAATATAAACAGAATAAAGAATATAAATATGCAGAGAAAGGTCTAAGCCTAACTAAATGGATAGTTGTGTTAAAAATATACTAGGAATACATCTGAAAGAATTTAAGAAAAGAACTCATCAGCAAAGAAAACGTTACCTAGGAAGCTTTACACTAGTAAAGATCAATTGAGAGCTCCAAAACACTGAGCTCAGAAACTGTTAAAGGAATGGAAAAATAAATTCAAGAAGTATGTCTACATATCCAAATGAATGCCCTGTTTCAGTTTTAAATTAGGAGGAAGACATAGAACATGAAAGCAAAATGGGGACGACTCATGAGTTTGAATATATAAAAAGGAAATAACTCTTGGAAACAAAACTAGGTAAGCTTAATGAGTTCAGCTTTGGGCACCCATTATTTAGTGTTCCAAAATAATGAAATAATAAGGATGCTTTCATCCCTGGAGAACAACAGATACTGCATTTCTATTAGATAAAAAGAGAAAATAAATAAAGTAATTTGATGCTCATTAATCTAACCGTAGTAGAATTCAAAAGTGTTTAAGAAGTGAAGAAAAATTTAAAGTGCTCAGGTAAATAGGAAAAATAGTAAAATGCAGCATGGTTAACAAAAGCGAGGTCATTTCAGATTAAATTACTGCCATTTCTCCATGGGGTAAGTGACTTTTTTTAGACAAGAACAGTATATTATATTATTTAT
>WAAE01035333.1:0-11965 GCA_013400495.1 Nicator chloris | reverse complement strand
AGTGGCACAGATGAAATCCCCCAGCTTCAGCTTTCCTATCATACTTTTAACTATGCTATATTTATACTATAATATTATAATATATACAACTCAGTACAGTTCTGACAACAGCCTCTGCTCCCTCAGCTGTATCACTTTCTAACCTGTGTGTTCTTTAATATGATTTTTTCCTTTATTTGTTCTTGTTATGATATATTTTCTTTTTGCATGCCATTTTTACCCAAGCTGGCAAAAGAAGTGGAATGGGAAGTAAATTAGTTTTCAAAGCCATTAGGACACTCCAAAAATAGTAAGGAAGAAAGGTAGCAAAGTGCAGCACTGTAAGATTTTGCTTCACTAGAAAGAAAGAAAAAGAGTGGCTGCTCATAAAAATGCCAAGGGAATTGGTGTTTCATTAAAGAAAAAACTTCCAGTGGCACAGAAGACTAATTTAGGTCTTAACATGCCACACAGTCACTGTTTACTATTCCCATAGATAAAGGGTAAAATACATTCATGGTCTGGTTGTCAGTGCATGTATTTATTACACCTAAGGCAGCTACTCTGGGATACTCAGTGCCCTTTGGACAACAGCTGCAGCAAAAACAAATATCTTCTTTTAAAACAAAGTGACTTGAAAACCAAAAAGCATAATAAATACTAATCTTCACAACCCATAGTCCTGACCTAGAGACAAGTAATATTGGAAATGAAAAGTGTTCATCTCTTGCTTTGCTTAACACAGAGACTTTGTTTGTGACATATGAATTGTCAGTTTACCTAAAATACATTTTTGTGTTGTTTGAAATACCCTGGAAAGTGGGATAGCTATTTCAGAAAAATAAAAAAAACCTAAGAAAGAAAAAAAGGCATGGGATAGGATGAGAGTTTATGTTACACTGCTCTTATTCTGGGCTACAGATGAGCATCAAAAGTGCTGAAGGGCAGTATTTTAATATGTTACAAGAAAACAGCTATAGCATTCCTTGACCTGTTTCCAGGCTGCTCAGCACAGTCCAGTCCTTATTTATCAAGTAGGTCACCCTTTCCTCCAGTTTAATAAAGCCTTACAGGGCAATTTATAGACTTGCATGAGAGCTTTATATCAATAGTGGTTCCAGTTGGGTCTAGAAACTTCCAGGACAGCAACATCCTTACAGAGCCATGGTAAGATGTTCTGATCTCAAGAATTTATGTATTTGGCTGGCAAACTGTTAAAACTAAATTACTGTTAAAGCAATCAGCTATTACATCACCAAGTTTTGAAAAAACAAATCAGGAGAAAAGAAAACCAAGTAAGCCCTGTGATACTGGGAAGCCATAGGCTATGGGAGGATGTACTCTATACACAGAACATTTCAAATTCTTTCCCTGCACAGGTCATCACACTGACACTCTGATTTTCAGGCTTTTTCTCTAAAGAGGTCTGGGTCAGGACTCACTTTTCCACAGAAGTAGGCTCATAAAATAGCAACAAGGAATATGAAAAGGGAAAGCATGAAATTGAAATTTGCAGTCATCTCTCACGTCAGTAGCTCACCTCTCAGTTTTCTCAGCCTTTCTTCCCCATTAAAGGAATATTTTTACCCCCTGTCTACACATAAATTACACACATATTACGCAAGTAATTATGTGCATAAATTATAATGATTTTAATTGCTCTATCTTCTTCAAAAAGACAGATACTCCATTTATACATGATCTGTCTCCATGTAGCAAAGTATTTCTCTGCTCTGGAATTAGTTACAAACAACTTGAAGTTGTAGTGTCCAGTGAGAGAATGATAAGTGAGAGAGAACTTGAATAGTTTTGAGGCTGATTTCACCTGCACATAGCAAACAGGTTTACATTAAAGTAGATGGATAAATCTTTATTCAAGGAATCATTTATGATGCTTCAACTTTTACCAAAGTTACCAAAATTTTCCATTCAGTTCCTCCCACACACACTCTTTTAGCAAATGCTTTGCAATCTCAAATCCATCCTGGATTTCAATAGTTATTCACAAAGCTATTTAGGGAAAAAAAAAGGTGAATTTTCACTTTCAGAGTTTGCAGACCTGATTTCCCCACAGAGCACAGCCAGCAGTGTCTGAGAACTGTGCAGGTCAAACCCCACAGGAGTCAGTGTTTTACCCATGATTTGTTTCAGTGGAGGCCGAATTTCTTTCTCTATTTAAAAAACACTGTTAGTGTTTGAGAAAAGACTATTTCAGGAAATAAATATTGCTGGAACTGTTGGAATTTTTTTTTTTCCTCTTCTCCTTCATTTTACATTTGACACATATTACTTTTTCTAGTGTTACCCCCTTTATACCATTACTACTTTTGTCACACAGTGTTGGTATAACCCTAGGATTCATGTAGGGCCAAAACTTTTGCTGGTAAGCACAAGAACAAGTTGGTCTTCCAAAGATAAGTTCTAAAAATCTTAACATTTTTTTATTCCATACTGATCTGTTATAGAGCACAAATTATTCTTTGAATTGTTTCCTACCTCACAAAACACATCCCAGAGATACCACTTTATATTTTAAGTACACAAGACTCGTTTGGAGATCATTTTGTTTCAACATCACAAACGGGGACTGCCACTTTTCTAACCGGGGAACTCTTGACAAGGGCCATTTAAGCTGTCACAGACACTAATGAGCAGCTGTGCACTCTGTGGGCTTTTGGAAAGGAAAAAAATAATAGACAAAAATGCTTTTAAAGGGGCAGAAGCTGGGCTGTGGAAATGGGAACAGCTGGTTTGCAAGAGCAGGGCAGTGCTCGAAAGGAGTCCTGCCAGCCCACAAACACAGTGGCACAATTACACACTGTGGTGACAGCCAGGGGCTCTGAGCTGGGATCAAGCTCCCAAGGACACCTGGAACTCTGCTGATGCAACTTTCTTAGCTTTAAAGCATCGTCAGAAAAACTGACCTACAAGAGTCCTTGCAGCAGCTACTGGTACTGAGCATTTCTATCCACTTTTATTGGCTGCTCCTGCTGCCAAGGAACTCACCAGCTCAAAATGAAAGTGCCTCGTGTGTCCTTCAGCATAAAAACACTAACTGTTATTAGTAACAAGTACCTTCATTATTCCCAGGAATGTTAATCACAATGCTTTTAAACCAGAGAGGGTTAACTTGATAAACGCTCAGTTTCTTCCCAGAAATATTGATTCTTAAAGCTCACAGTGTTTTCAGCTGATGAATATACGGCAACAGTTTTCCTTCTCAGGACCTGCACTGGTTTGCTGCACCATTGGTTGAAATCCAAGCATTCAGCCAAGCTTGTTTCCCTGGCTCCTGGCTTTGCAGGCGAAATGAGAATTACGTGTTCCCCACTCGTGCCAGGCTGCAGCCCTTAGAGGAGAATGACAGAGTCAGCACTACATCAGGAGAGACAGCACTGCAGAAAATAATCCTGTGCAGGCTCACCCAGGTGGCATTCTGGTTCCAAATGTTGGAAGTAATGAAACAAAGAGCTCATGACAGGACAGAGTTTGTTTCTACACTCTAACCTTGCTCAGCTTAAACCATTGCTGGGTGTGTTTTGAAAAGTATTACCCTGACAATAGATCCTGTTCCATACACTTTAGATATAACAACCTTGCACTTGGGTTGCAAACGTGAAACAAAATCCAACACAGTTGAATTTCAACGTAAACCACTTTTTGCTGATTTTCACTAAAGACTGCAATAAAATCTCTACCTCATATGCATTATTTTGCATATTTGCAAACAAGTTTTCACATCTGAAAACTACGAAAGCACAGGTTAATTTTGCACATGAATGCATGTAAGCATATGCAGGGTTTTTACTGCCAGGATGCACAAAAATATTAAAAGCCTTCATATATATTTTCTTGTTATCAAAAAATTATATTCTGATACTCACTGGTGTTTTTTTCTATTCAGCAAGAGACATGAATAAAACAAGTTCTGGGCCTCCTGTGAAACCTACACTGAAGTCCATGTTATTGAAGCCTGTCATCTCAAAGCAACATATCCCTGAATAATTTGCTAAATGGAGATATCCTAAGAAATTACAGATTTCTTCCTGGAATTGGGACCTTCATCCTCAACACAAACCTGAGCTGATGATTGCCAATAAAAAGTATTATCTGGGACTGTTGTCAGCCTGTTCCACACTACAAGTTCAAACCAAAAATGAAGACATACAGAAGCAGTACCCAGCAGCTCCTTTAAAAGATGACTGATGGATAAAATAACCTCAAAATTTACTTTGTTAATACAAGAACACGTTAAAAGAAAATCCTCAATGAAATAACAATGAGACACTGGAACCAGTAATTCCCTGAAGGACAAAGGCCCCTCCAGCAAACCAGGCCGACTCAGTATTTGCAAACTGGTGAGGGCAGACACAAGGTAACAGATCACAAATCACATTTTGAATTAGAGGTTTTTCTACTCTCTTGAACATTGAAATGTTTTAAAACTTAAACGAATATTTTATTTTTTATAAATGTACCTTGTATTTCCATGAAGAGAAGGATTCTCTCTGCAGCACCAGA
Organism: Nicator chloris; assembly: GCA_013400495.1. Lineage (NCBI taxonomy): Eukaryota > Metazoa > Chordata > Aves > Passeriformes > Pycnonotidae > Nicator > Nicator chloris. The sequence goes on along the minus strand of WAAE01035333.1, from coordinate 7,465 downwards.
AGAACAGACAATTAAGGAATGAGCTGATCAACTGCATTATGTGACAAGGGACAACATGGCAGACTGATTAGGCCAGCCCCACTTCATTTTTCTCCAGTAAAACTTGTAGGCAAGGAGTTACAAGTTGTGATTAGCATCAATTATGAATTAATCCATTACCTGGCTTCTCATTTGGGCCAAAGGTAGGTTTCCCATTTTATAACAACATTGAATTTTGTATTTCAACACTAGCAATACTGAGAAAGTTTCCTTGATTTTTCTAATGTAAAACCCAGAGGGTTTTTCATTTTCATCATGAAACAAGAACAAAACAACTGTTCCTTGTTTATTGAGTGACTCTGGCATACATTTTGTAAGCCAAGTCGAGATACCCTGTTGCTCTGCTTTAGGGTTTCATTTGATTTTGTTTACTGCAGCAAGTGATGCCTAAAGGAGTAGATGCACACATGGCTTACATTACTAAGCCTGATATTGTAAAAAAGTTCGTTTCAACACAACAAATACCCAAATTATCACTCCCAAGCCAATTTGCTCCTATTTTTTAAATTTTATTTTTAAAAACAACGTGAGAGTTTTAGCCAGATTTGACTCTTTATCTCTTCTCAATTTTGTAGGACCTGCAGTCCAAAATCAATCCAATAGGACCACTTTTAATAGCACCTAAATCTTTAATTAGAGTTTTTTGAAGCTGCTCTTGGATACCACGTGACATCCTTTGTTCCACTCATACTTCCAGTGGGCAGAAGCAAGGCTAATGTATGAGACCATAAAATGTCAAGGGGAAAAATGTGTGAGCAGGCACTCAGCTGGTAAGACTACCCCAAACAGCACTGCTGTCTCAACCTCTGATGTCTTTTTTACCTTTCAGAAAGTTCTTTCTCAGCCTGAGAATCCTTTGTAGAGATCTTTGTTTAAAACCACACTGCCTACGGAGAGACCATGTAAAAGCTAACCTGTAGCCATCAATTTTAATATTCCATTCAAACATACTTGGATCAATACCTGCGACAGTCTCTCAAACTGCTTCAAAATGCCAGGTCAGGAGCTCTTTATTTTTTGCAATCATTTCTACCAACATTCAGAGCCATGTGACCCCTCCAGAGGCAAAGTCCAGCAAAGACTTTGGTGGTAGAGATACACACTTGGATTTTCTCCAGGCTATACTCCTTCCACCAAGATTCTAATTTTAAGCTTACGTTCCTTATCCTTGGGAAGAAAGATATTTACATAGCAAGTTATACAGATTATTAAAACCTGAAGGGGGAAAAAAGGAAAAAAAAATAATTTGGTGTATTACTTCTATTTGTCACCAAAATCACAATCCACCAAAACACTCCTACCAAAGTTTTGTTGTTTTGTTTTTTTTTTTTTTTAATAAATAAGAAATCCTTCATGCATGTATTAGGATAGGTCTGGCTTTTGCAGGATAGCTGGGCATTTAAATCTCAATCTGACAGGACCTCTGGTGGGAGGTAAAAACCCAAGCTTTTCTTCCCCTTACTTAGAGAAGTGGCACTGTGCAGGCAATACTTCAGATACAAGAGGATTTCACCCCTTCTCCTTTGTGTAACACAATATTTCTTTGTTCTCTTTTACTGAGAGATTTCTCTTGCTTCTGCAGGAGACTAGGACTTAACCTTCATGGATGTAATATTTGCTGCTGCTCCATAACACACCAGCCCCTTCTTTGCCATTTCTATTCTCCTCTTTACTATTATGACACAAACCCAGCTGCACTGGAATGGCAACTCCTGTGTGCAGCTCTTGACTTTGAGCTGACTACAGGCACTGTTGCATTTGAAGACGACAAGATAAAAACATTATTTCCACCCCTCTCAACACACTTGGTTTCCTGTTTGCAAAATCAGAAAGAGCACAAAGGGAGGGAGCATGCACCTCCACCTCTATGTGTTTGTGCTCCAAAAGAAAAGGTGCACTAATACAGCCTTGCACACAGCTTTCTAGCAGAAGCTGCCCAACACCAAGTTGTCCTCAAATAAAATAAATTTGCTCACTCCATGTTGACATCAGCAAGAGGAGAAGAATGTTTCTCGTTACAGTGCTGCACCAGACTCTGATCCACATGTGTTCTGCTGCTCCAGTTCCACCCTGTAACCCTGGGTCCAGTTACTTGACCTTGCAGCTCAATCACTTGCACCTCTATGAAAGCAAGACCCCAATCAATTTCCATCAATGTCACATTTCCAGGTTTTCAGCTCTGAAGGGCAGTACCCACTCCCAAAGTATCTCTGCAGTGACAGGAATGGGAGTCTAAAGCCAGTGCGACAGCACAGGTGCTGGAACAAATAATTCTGTGCTCCAGAAGGCCAAGTCCTCCACACAGGATTTGGAAGGATTAAGTTTCTGGATTTTGACTATTTCTACTGAGGACAATCTTTAGCAAATAAGAGAGGAGATACCTGTGTTCTACACAGAGATTGTCTTACAGGAGCAAGATCCTTCTGACACGAGAGTGAGCCTGAAAACACAGGTTTTAGTGGTGACCTAAACCACCTCAGTCATCACCTGGTACAACATCTGCTGTTCCCACACTTTCCCTCCCTGCATGGTGAAGATCTGTGACCTTTTTCCTGCCTAGAATCTGGGCAATTAAAACGTATAAAAACAATTCAGTGGTTTCTCAGCTGAATTTCCAGGCACTGGTATCCCTTTCTATGAAAGGAGCCTTTTCCTGCTGTGCCAAAGCAGCCTGGGATACAACGGGAGCAGATTGGATCACTGAATCTCTAAACAGTGACACAGCCCTAAGTGCCCTTAAGAACAGGATAAGGGCCTGCAGTGGTAGGCTGTGTTTCCCTCTGTAGAACACTTATTTGTATTTCAAGAAAGAAAAAACTATTCCTTTGCCTCTGAGCATGCAACATATCGGGGAAAAAAACTGTTGGATGAAAGTAATGGATGGGATTGAAAAGGGCAATCAAGAGGGAATCATGAGCAACCATTCACAAAAACAGAATGCAGGTGGATAACAGATCCTCCTCTCTTTTGCAACTAGCCCTAGGAAAAGCCATTATATGTGAAACCTGTCGGGGCAAGTACTCCAACATAATATGCCACATCAGGTTGCTGCTTTCTTTAATTTCCTGGAGTAATCCACAACAATTTCTAAGTTTTATACTCCCCTTGTATTACTGGACACAGAAAATCTACACCATTAGGTCTAAGAGAGTTGGGATGCTGAAAAAAAAATAACATCAACAACAAAAAAAACCCCAAACACAAACCCCCTCAAAAAAATCAACAAAACCCACACACTCTCCCAAAAAAATTTGATGTGAATGTAAAGTTGGAGCTGCATAGAACTTGACCCTGCTTTTACTGAAATTTCTTTGATGTGATTAGTGCATTTTTTTCTATGAGGCTATTATTAAAACAATAAAATACAACCACAATTCACTTAACACACTGTCAAACTCACCAGCCATTTTAGTCCTGTCATTGCATAGCTGGAGATTTCAATTTTAAGACTCTCACTGACTTTAGGAGGCAAAAGTCTGAGAAAATTAAACCCACAGAATATGAAATAAAATACTGTAAGGCTTCAGAAAAGAACAATTAGACTTATAGTTGAGGTATAATGAGTTTTTTGGCTCTGTGACATCAGAGAACAAAAACAATACATTCCTCATATGCAGTCCATATCAAATGATCTGGTCAATGATTAGTCCCTACCCAAAAATTGAAGCCTACCTATGCAAAAAAAACCAGGTTTTGTGATCAGGGTTTGCCTAATTTTTTTAAGAGTAACAGTTTTCTACTGGTTAACTTTTATGGTAGCGTTCCTTGGGATTTTATTAAAAATCTTTTGAGAGGAAACATAAAAACGAAGCAGAACCTAACACAGAGATTGTGGAATCAAATCCCTGCACAGCTCCATTTTCCCAGCCCAAAGAGTCCATACAAACTACAGGCACTGTTGTTCCAAGTCCATCCTGCTGGGACTCAAATGTCAGCAATTCCAGATGGTCAGAGCACAATAGCACTTCCAGGTGTTAGAAAGAACTCCTTCATGCAGCAAATAAACACCTGGCTCAGAATGCCCAGCAAAACCAGGCTGGCTGGAGAACACCCTATGCATTATTTTCAGACAGGCATTCACAGCTCTGCTCTGCCAGCCATATTCCACGAGCTTCCACCTGAGGACAAAGCTCTTCAGAAACAGAAATGATCATGCTGTTTTAATTGCACAAAAAAAAAAAAAAGGGGGCACTGGAAGAATCCTGAGAAAATGTTCTTAGGCCATTTCCTTCTCTTTGATACACAGCAATAAGACTGAGAGCAAATGAATTTAGGCAAGCTCATTTTTCCCATGCAAGGTATCAAGGTTCAGAGATAAGTGCCCCATTTTTATATGTCAAAGCTAAATTTAAAGTCAGAATTTTAAACTGGTGTGGGGCAGGTCTCTCAGTGAATTTCTTCATCTGAGGAGACATCGTGCTTGGCAGGTAGGAAACTTCTGTTATTGTGTTGTTTGTTCTGTGTCTTATATATCCCAATAAAGAACCATTATTCCTTTTCCATCATTTTTGCCTGGAAGGCCCATGATTTCAGACTTATAATAATTTGGAGGAAGAGGGTCTGCTTTCCCATTCTGGGGAAGTTCCCACCTTCCTCAGCAGACAGCCTGTTCTTTAAACCAGGACATAAATTTTCAAACATGTCAGATGGCAGAAGATATATCAGAACACAGGCTTCCAATACTTGTTTCCATTCTACAGTAGTTTGGTGATATTTGTACACTAGAAGTTTCCCAATCACTTTTTCAGACTATTCCTGATACCTTACAGATTTTACTCTTCATTTTGAATTATACATATTTAATTATACCTCACCTGGTCTTTGTCACATTGTGTATTGCACCGATGACTCCCTGGCTTTCTCTCTCACACACACAACATCTCTTAAGGTTCACTGCTGCAGCAGCCCTGTTGTTAGAGGGTAGAAATGAGCCAGGACACAGACTTCTTGTTTACAACAGCGTGATAAGGGCCCTGGTTGATTCCTCTTCACAGCTCAGCCATCCTGACTCCAACCATTCACTGCCTCCGGCTGCAGCAAGCTCCTACTGGAGGTTTCCCCTGCAGCCTCTGACTGCTGGTTATTTCCTGCTGAACTCTGACTGCAGGGATCAGTTTACAGACTCTGAGTGCAGGCTTGGACCCAGCTAGACTGTGACTGCAGGTTCCAACAACAGGCTCTGACTGCACACCCACACTGACCTCACAGCAGGGATTCTCTCTCCCCAGGGTCCTGCTTTTTCATAGCTCCTTCCTCCTCAAGGTTTCTCCGCGTTCACAATTCCCCTCACCAGCTCACCCACTCCCTTTTATCTCACTGATCTTTATTGGATACAGCTGGGGCTAATCAGGGGCGAGGCTGTATTGGGTAATTAACACAGCTGGTACTTACCAGGGGCCAGGTCACCTGTATTCCCTTCTCCTACAGTTCATTAAACGCCCACCCAGAGCCAAACGCCACAAAAGCCTTCTAGAAATAAAGCATCTGTGCAGCTGCTCCTGCATCAAAATTTGATATGCTAGTACAGCTTTAATTCACCTGAATAAACTTGGCTTTGTCTCCTAGGGGTCAGAATGCCAGCTGCTACCACTGCAGTACAACTAGTAGAAAGTTAAAATAGGTACCAGTGTCATAGTTGTAGTGACAGGAGTTGGACCCTATGATCCTTATAGGTCCCTTCCAAGTTGGGATAATTTATGATTCTCTACCTTTCAGGACCTTTCCCAGTGGCAACTCTATTTAGATCTGGAAAAAAAAAAAGCCAAGCATTTCAAGGCTCAGCTAGGAAGGTGTTCAGCAACATCTACATTTGACCATCTACAGCTGGAGGGACAGTGATAACTGTCACCCACTGCACTAAAACACTCATATTGCAGTTAATCACAGTGTCTCTATTAGGCCAGCTGTCTCCATAACAACATAATTAAAAGTACATTTTAAATTCTTCATTATGCTCGTGTTCACGAACAAGATTAATTTTTAGAAGGACGCTCTTGCAAGAGCTGAATTCTATTACAGTCTGGATTGATGAGCATTTTTGAGCAGGAGACATGACTGACTCTAGCTGAATTAATAATATATGTTATTAATATACTAAAAGTTCTAAACAGCTTTAAAAATTCATTTTACAGTGCTTTTTTTGTCATTACAGACAACTTTGTGATTCTAATTCTTTCAAGCCAACTATACCTTTAGTTGCCAGGAGGAAACAAGAATTTTGGCAAAAGAACAACACCATTTAACTTACCAGCACCCAAAAATTAGGTGGCTGAGATACACAGTAGAAAAGAAAAAAAGTACTGAAAAAATCTCAGTTTTTCACACTAAAAAATCAGTTCATCTTTACAAATGATATGTTTGTAAACAGATTTCTGCAGTAAACGATGCCAAAACCTGATGCAATAAACAACTGAAACCATAAAACAAAGGCTGTTCAGAACAATTTCTCACTTTCCTGCTCTTTAGGCAGAAGAGAGACTCCAGGCAAAGAACTGTAATGGACAAAACCCACAATTCATCTGCAGAGATCACAGAGATCAGAATTTTGGGGTCACTTTAACTGCATCTGAATGCATCAGCAGTAATTTTGTTATTGAAGCTGAAAATCCACTTACAAAGCTGACAAGCTTGAGAAACCAAGATATCTGTTTATTCTGAGGCACCAAAATTAGAATTTCTCAGCCCTGCTCCTGATTTCAACACAAGTTTTACTTGTGAAAAAGTGGAAAACATCGCTGTGTTGGTAGAAGCACAGTTCACACACATCAATCAGCAACGTACCTGAAACAAAGCATTCCTTAATAAAGACAAAAAGCATTTTACAAAGTTTTTATTCTAAGATGTTAATTCCTGTGCCTTCTCACCTGCAGTCTGAAATTCAATAAACCAGCTCCCAAATCCCAATTGCTTGTGGACCAACTGATTTTGTTTTCCCTCACTTAATAGCTGAGCAGCCTAGTGTTCCCAAATATAGTTAAGCAGCACATTCTTGAAGGCTCATCTGTGAATTAAAGGAAAATGATGCAAGTGTTGTGTTTTTCAACTTGTACACAGACTGTCAGAAAAATAGATAATTATGTTTATACCAAAAAAATATATTATGGTATATTCTACTGAAATATAATTTGGTCAATGTACCCATCTCAAAAGCTCATTGAAGCAATATTTAGAAGTCTGAATTAATGCTGAATTAACCAATTTGGTAAACTCATCTTTGCCCTTTTTTCTACTTCTACACAAAAGCACAAGTCAGTTCTGAAGAACTGCCACACGGTGGAGATAAAAGCCTATAATTTGAAATTAGAGTCTCACACGAGTCACTGTAACATTTTGTCTCCCTTTTATGTTAGTGAAAGTGAATTACTGAAATAAATATCACTCTTCTTGAAAACTACTAGATAGCTGAACTGAGGAGGGGTAGAAGGGG
>WAAE01035325.1:0-13687 GCA_013400495.1 Nicator chloris | reverse complement strand
AAATCTATATATATCAACTGTTTCCAGACTTCCCTGTTTCTGCTCACAGAATAAAGCAAGCTGGAAGGGAGCTCTGGAACTTGTCTGGTCCAATGCCCTGTTCAAAGAAGAGCTAACAAAAATTAAGATTGGGTATATAGGTTTTTCTAGAGAACTATCAGAAATTTCCAAGAATGGAAATTTCACATTTCTCTGGATGTTTTTTCCATGCTTAACCATCCTCTTAGTGATTTCTTTTTCCTGTTAACTAATTAAGATGGACCTTTTTTGCCTCTTGCACATTTATTTTGCCCCTCCAAGGGTCTGGCTCTGCCTTCTCTGTTACTGCATTTGACAGTGAAAAACCAAAAGTAGATTCCCCCCACTTTCCTCTCTATAAAGCATCCCTTAGAGCATCTTAATGCCATTATGATCACACTCTACTCAAAATCATGTTTTTTAAAGCTAGTGAGATCTGAAACATGAAATGTTTCTAAGTAGCTGAGATTGTGCAGTGTTACAAAAGAAGTGCTTTGTCAAGGTATGTACTTGAAAGTAGAAAAAAGATTTAAATTTTTAAAGTTCATAATTTATGCCATCTGTCTAATACTGTTTACTGGAATACTCTTGTTCAGTGTCATCTATTTAACTGAAAAATTACACTATTCGAGGAAACATTCTCACTGCAGTATACGAAACCCAGAAGAAACATTGAAAAGAACAGGTGTATTATTTGTATTTATGAACAGAAAAATTTGGGAAGTTACATCAAGAAACACACACACACACACACACACGCACACAATAACAAGTCTTGCAGAGAAAATTGGGATTTTAGCAGTATATCTTCCTGTCTGGTGTTCTAAATTTGGGGATTAGATAAATATCCTCTTAGCACTCCTGTTTTCCAGCAACACAGTAGAAAACAATGCCTTGAACATGAGCTATTAAAAAGAACACTTATGTTCTGTGGCTTCTAAGCAGAATGTTGCTGTATTAAAAAAAAAAATCACAAGGTCTTTTACCATCAAACAAAGTAGATCAGTTGTGCCTGCCTATAGGGATACCCAGTCTGAATAAAAGCCTCTAATGGAGGCTAACATTGCCTTGAATTACTGTGAAAGCAACACTTGTCTGTTGTACTCTTTCAAAGTGTTGATACTGATGAAAATACTTGTGAAGCTGCCAAGCTAATTTCATGACAGATAAGTCAGGAACCGTACACAAGAACCTGATTTTGGGCATAAATAGAATGTCTAGCAACACATTTGGGAAAAACAACAACAACAACAACAAAACAACAAAGAAACTAGCATTGAAAAGAAGTAATCAAAAGATCCTCCAACAATGCCAACAGTGACGATATCAGTGCCAGGTATTTATCACTAGGATTATAACAAGTTTACTAATCTCAGTAAATTGGAACTAGAGATACATTAATTCTGTTCATTAGGTACCTCCTGCTGCAATGGTTTGATTATTATTCATAGTACTTGGACACTTCACTTAGGACTGGGTTATTAAGAATTCTAAGTACTGCACATAAGCACAATAAAAGTCCAGCCTCAGCTCTGCTTTACAGCCTTACAGCAAAAAGGATTTAATTTGCAGTTTGGGAATGGGTACAGGATGAGGTAATGCAACTTGTGCCTTCACCAAGAACTGAATAAAGACATTCTTTATCAGCACAGGCCTGTAGCTTAATGCCCTCATACCTTATCTCCCCTGTGGGCTTCTCCCACCGCAGTGATATTTCCTTTTGCTTCGGCTGGTTTATAAACATCCAGCTTTATAAACATCCAATTCGTGTCAGCAGCAGCAGCCATCACACACTGGAATGTCAACAAACACTGACAGATTTGCACTGCCGTCTCTATCAAGGGATTCCACAGCACTCCAGGAATCCCCACTTCTCAAAGAAGGTCTAGATTACTCTGTGGTAGCTCAAGTGTTGCAGTGTCATTTTTGGTAGCAAAGATCCAGCTGGAAACCTCACCATTTACAATTGGCACAAGAGTGTCATTTTTTCCTTTAGCAAGTGTCCAGTACTTCTGTGTTGGGTTTTATATCCCTTCAAGAATGCTTCAAAATATTTAATCTCCAAAAAGACCAGGTTTAAATGCCGCGCCTAAAATGCAGTTTCTCAGAGAACATGTAACAGGAGTGTATGAAAAATGTCCAGGGTATCACCTCAGAGGCTTGTATCAGCCTGATCTGGATATAGCATGAACTCCCAGAACACACTGTAGATCAAACTTGAATAAAATACTGAAGCTGAGAGGCTCATACCTGGATTAACTGCATCGATACATTCCTCCTCATCATCACCATAAATATGAAACTTATCTGATTTTAGATTAAACAGGCCTTAGTGCGAATTCTGAATGTCTTTGTGAATTATTTCTTTCCCACAGTTCTTACTGCTAGAAAAGTGCCCTTCTCAGAGGGCAGAAATTAAAATCAAACAAGCAAACCAGCAAAAACAAAACCCAGACTATCCAAGACTGTGAATAAAATTGCTTTATGAGCCTGCTAAAGGGATATTCAAGGATTTGTTACCCAGGCTAGAACTGTGGAGGAGTGCTGGCCAGTTATCCTACTGTGCACTGAGATTTTCTTTATGCTTTTTACACAGAAGGTCTGAGCTATGGCAACAGTGTCTTTGTGAGTCTGTCCTGCCCTTGGATCCACCCCACCAGCCCACAGGATTCTGTCCTTGTTTGGTTCAACAGTGTAAATCCAAAGCAGATTAACTCAAGAGATGAATTACATGGAGAATTTTGAGGTTGTGAAAATTATTTCCCCCACTTATAATCTTCCTTGGACCTTTTTTAGTTTGTTCTTATTTTTGATTTATTTTTATTAATAAATACATACCTAGCCTCTAAAATTTCTGACTGCTTTAATCTGCACTGGTAAAAAACCTCTCATGAGGTTCAAACATGAGGCCAGAAGTGTAGTTACCCTAACTATGAATCATCTTCCTGGAGCATCAAACACAGGGGGTCAGCACAACAAAAAAACCCCTGATCTTAGTTTTACAAGATCATCAGATATAAGAAGGCAAAAAAGGTTGGGCTTCTCTCCTCTCACTAAAAATAAAACCATTTGCACAGAAAAGAAAGGGGAGGATGAAAGAGACTATTTAATGAGCATAAATGATAAACATTTCTGCTGGGAAGAGCACACTGATGTCTGAGAGGTAGTGCTCATGTGGAAGAAGTTTAAAAGCATGTTCTAATTCCATGTAAGTCTTTATGTAGGAGGGGGAGAAAAATCTACTTCAATTTAGATTAAATTTTACAACTACTACTACTAGTATAGATAAAAATTTATAGTGTCACAGCTGTAAAGGGTTTAGATTTAATTAGAGGAACTTGTTTCCATTTACATGGCAACTTTTGCAATGAGGTATGCTCTGACAATTTGTATCAGTGTGCTTTATGCACTTTTTACTGAGTTTCTTGCTGTGAGCTGGTAACTCACAGTATCATATTTCAGAATAAAAATGAGAAAAGCAGTCTTCAATTCTTTCTTGCTTACATTGGGAATTTGGCTGCTATTGATTGATTTTAAGAATGATGGCCATAGACAGGATATTTCCATGAGCAAGTCTATTGATTAGGTTTCAGTACGCTTCCAATAGAAAATTAGGTATTAATGAAGGTAATGAAAAATTAAGTCAGAGAGTCTTTCTAAGGGTTTCATTAACACCTTCACATGATAGAAAGACCTCATTCTGACACACTTTCTTTTTTTTTTTTTTCACCTTCTGGTACATACAAGAGGAGGATTTAAGATTTTTGTGAGGACATATGAGTTTATATACTTTCAAGGGTGTCATGGTTTAACTCCACCTGGCAACTCAGCCCCACACAGCAGCTCACTCATTCCTCCTCAGTGGGATGCGGGAAAGAATTAGAAGAGCAAAAGTGACAAAACTCTTGGGTTATTTTAATAACTGAAACGAAACAAAATTAAATAATAAAATTAATATTAAAAACACTAATAGGCAATTGCAATGAAAAGGAAAATATCAAAGAGAGAGAGAAATAAACCCCATATTTAACAAGTGGTTCAAATGGAAAACAATCTCTCGCCATGAACTGATTGATGCCCTTGGCCGGCTTTCCCCCTAGTTTGTATACTGAGCATAATGACATACACTACCTAAATTTTAAAGCTCTACCAAGAGCTTTAAAATTTGCTTTATTCCAGATACATTTTTTCCTGCTTATTCTCAGCATTGTTAGATACTAATATTTCTGGGACACTTCTAGATTCACTAATCGTTCCTCTGCTTCTTAAATTAAAAATGGTACTCCCTTAAAATAAAAAAATTCTCCTTCTTTTTTGTTTTGTTCTCTCTTATGTTTTGTTTATAATTTCTTCTTGGTGCTCACCCTTCTCATGACCAGCTGTTTACATTTTATTGTCAGCTACTAACTATGGCTAAACAAATTTATTTGGGTAAGTGTAGTGTCTGCAGTGACCATGAAGACATTTTTCATGGGCCACCAGTTTCCAGTGAAGGGATTCCATTTTTTAATCTCCTAAATGATAGTAGTATAGGAATAGGAAAAAACATTATGAATACAAAATTCAGTTTGTAAGCTCTATGCAACAAATAATAAAATGTCATTAGTTTCTATAAAATATAGATAATTTTAACTTAATAAAACAAAATATCAAACAGCAAATCCATTTTGATGAAGATTTAATCACCACACTAGAAGTTAATGATTACTTTGGGAATGCTGTTGATGGGATTACATTTAATTTAGTAAAAAAATAGAGCAGCACAAACTAGTACTATATTTAAATACACAGTGTTTTAGAAGGCTTGATTTCTGAAAGAATTGGGAGGATTTAGTAGGAAGAAAGTAAATGAAAATAGGAGGCATGATAGAAGCCTTGATGGCCAAAACCTGTGATTCTGCAGTCTGTGAAGAAGAAGCTATCACTATTCAATTTCAAAAATGAAAAGCTTTTGGTGTCTTCTAGGTCCTAGGTCTTATCAGTCAACCCCAAGTGTATGTCTTGGAATTTTTAAAATAGTTGGCTACTAAACACGGGAATTATTTCCTCTGTGGTGGTAGACAACAACTGTTCCTATGTGTCTGACTAGCACAGTACTGGTTTTGCAGCCAGTGACAAAGGTGTCACAAACAAGAAACCTCACAACATCCCGCTGGTTACGATCAATTCAGAGCTGGTGTGAAGCTACAAACTGGCCCCAGATCTTCAGGCCACTCTGAGACTCTGCAGCTGATTCCCAAACCATGCATGGCTGCACCAGCTTTGCCTGCTTGGAATTGCAGAAAGCTGGGTGCTAACTTTATTAAGCAGCTCTCTTTTTACTACTGTTACTCCCTTTTTCCTCTTACTTCAGGTATTTGCCTAACTCTTGGCCTTTCAGCTTCCATCAATCCTTCATGAATTCTCTTGAACATTTCAGAGACTGCTTTTAATTCCTGAAATACTTAAAAGTACAGATAATTTTAACAGGTTTCACTGACTTGTATAAATCCAGCTATCTACTAGCCTGTCTACACAAAAATCAGAATTTAGATGTTGTTCACCTATATTCATAGCAAGCTCTGTAAAACCAAAACTAAGCTGACTCATAGGTTCCTCCACTTCTGTGGATCTTTAGATATGCAGAGAGACAGATATCAGTGCAAGGTGGGGTTTTTGTTCACATTATTTTACTGTGTTGCAAAAGAATATATAAATCTGTCATATGGACACTGGAACTCTTGTCTCCAGAAGTTTCTCTGGAATATTGTGGTACAAAAAACTACACTGTGTTTAATTAATTCAAAGCTCTTCATGATAACCAAGTGATGCCTTCCCAGCAGCATTCCAGTTAGAAAAAAAATCTCATCTCTTAGACATAAATCCCTGTATTTCATAAAATAATTTCTGCCAGTATCCTAGAGACTTACAGAATTACCCTCATCCCTTTCATGCCAATGATCGCTCCTTTAAGATCAACTTCCCTGCATTATCTCTCTAATCCTTTATTGTTACATTTTGTTGCTGAAAGACGAAAGTTTTTTTTTCTTCTTCTCACTACTCTACCTGTGCTGGTTTTGGCTGGAAGTTTCTTCACAGTAGCTATTATGGATCTGTGGTTTGGATTTGTGCTGCAAGCAGTGTTCATAATTCATGGTGTTTTCATTATTGCTGAGCAGCGCATACACAGAGTCAAGGCCTTTTCTGTACCACCCACCAGTGAGCAGGCAGTACAGGGGGTACACAAGGAGCTGGGAGGGGACAGAGCCAGGACAGGTGACCCCAAGTGCCCCAGGGACACCCCATCCCTTATGGCATCACAACCTGCATACAGAGCTGAGGGATGAAGAGGAAAGGGAGGGAACATTTGGAGAGATGGTGTTTATTTTCCCAAGCCACCGTTCCACGTGATGGAACCTGGCTGTTCTGGGAATGGCTGAACCTCTGCCTGCCCTTGGGAAGCAGTGGATGAATTCCTTGCTTGGGGTTTGTTTGTTTGGCGTTGCTTTACCTATTATGCTTTATCTCAGCTGATCAATTTACTCACTTTTATTCTTCCACTTCTCTTCCCCACCCCATGGGTAGGAAGTGAATAAGTGGGTGTGTGGGGGTCAGTTAACAGCTGGGACTAAACCATGACAATACCTCAATTTGTTTACTCTAGTTTAAAGTTGAACTGACGGGCCAAATTATTCACAGGATTGCATAAAAATCCCAGCTGACTTATAATTAAATACAGTATACCTTCTAACAGAGTTTAACCTGGAAGTTTAATAACTACTTCAAGGAAATACAGTCTTTAGTAAATTCTTTCTGTCACAGCTTCTCAGTCATCAAATTCTGCTTGTATTTTCTTGGGGGTAGAGAGGGATTACAGATCAGTCTTCTGTGCAAAGTCTGGCACAATAGGTCCTTTAGGTTCTGCTGGAGGGCAAATAATCACCACATTCTTAGGGTGTTTAAATGTCACAGAGATGTGTTTAGTCTAACCAGGTGCACAGTCAGATGAAAGGAAGATTTAATTGGAGAACTCCAGCCTCTGAATAACTGATTGGATTTTTCACCTCAATTAAAATTATTAGCAAGCTCTAATGCACTTCCCACTTTCATCAGAGGATGTTTACTGACAAATGGGTGAACCTACTGCTGCCCAGATTAATCAGAAAGTCTCTTAACTGCTTAGAAATGACTAAAGATTGAATTTACTGCACAAAGAAAAGTGGGTTCCTCTGGCAGAAATTCCAAGGATCTGCCTAGAGCTCAGAGGATAATAGGATTCAGTAACCCAGTGCAGGGCTTCCAGTCCAGTGAACTGCATAATCCACTTCAGGTGACTCCAGAACAATGAGCAAAATAATCCACTCCAGTTTTCATGGGATTTCAGACCAATGAACAACATAATCCCATTTTTTATTAGAAACTATAGACAAAGACAAAAGGTTTTAAGAATAATCAACATGCAAATGTGCTCTATATAGTCAGAAAGGGAATTTGTACTACAAGAAGTTAATAAATTAATTTTTAACACTCAGAACATCTGTGGACTTCCATTAGCTCAAAAATAAGAAAGCAATGGCTTCATTAACCATAACATGCAAATATTTCTCTTCCAACTGACTATGGGTAATTACCAGCCTGGGAGGACATGCTCATCATTTCCAAGTTTGCTCATTACACATTTGTCTTATCATCCAGACACTCTAGATTGGATTAAAGTGGCTATTATTAAAAAACAAACAAACAAAAAACCCCACCAAAACAAAAAACCCCAGACATGAAAGATATCTTCAGTCAGTCTGATTTCTTTATTTTCTCTAATTTTTTATTTTAATTGTTTTCATGCATTCTCTTGTTGTTGGCTTCTTTATTTTCTAATTTTTTTTTTTAATCAAAACCACCCAAACGATGCAGAACTAAAGACTGCAAAAGCAGTTCTTGGAAAATTCCATTTTTGACTTCCAGGCTGAGTGCTAAGGAGACTTACTTATGAAGAACTCAACATAGGGTTTGTTTGGAGAAAGGAACAAAGAACCTTGATCCTTGGACAAGGTGATTTGGCCCCGTTTTAGCAGGAGATGGGCATAGATGACCTCCAAAGGTCCCTCACTCCTAAGTTAGGCTAAAAACAATGAACAGTAGTGAACTCATTTCTACAAAATTGAGTGAAAAGTGTTGAATAAATGAAAGTGTTAACATTTGCAAGCAGATTTCTTCGGAAGTCACTGAAGTGACTTCACAAATAAACTCTAAGTTTGAAAGGTCTGTGTTTTTAGTACTCTTCTGTAACTCATTTGCCTGTGTCTTTTTTAGGATAATTCTTCCATTTCTTCTAAATATTCCATTGAAATCTTTCTGAGATTTTTCTTAGTAAACATGGAAGTATATGGCACAAAACCTGAATTATGTTCATGATGAAATTATAATTTTTCAAAACAACATTAGACCCCTCAAAATTAAATTTCAAAACTGAACAGTTCACTGAGAAATAATGTATTATAATACATTAATCAAATAAAATATTTGGTCACTAGGTGGCACTTCTGGGGGTTAAGAAAGGGCACAATTTAAATTTCACGTTTAAAATAGAAACATTTTATCTCAGCTGAATGAGATCCCAAAAGAATGGGAGCTCCCACGTGTCTCAGTTTTCTGCTTATTCCTAAAAATTCTGGTAAATAAAGTTTTCTATATAAAAAAAAATTAAAACATGTACCAAGGTACCATGTATTCCCCCAAGGTGCAAATTATTTCCTGATCACTTTGAACTGATAAATACTACCTAAAATGTCTTCTTATCCTAAAAGCATATGTTTGTCCTTATCAAACACATTAATTTTGAACATGCTTGGATTCTGAATTTGTTAGTGGCTTGCAGAGATGTCGTTGTGACAGGGACTGTCTTAGATGTGGACATTAGTATGATATGAATGAGCTCCTGCCTGATCAAAGAACTATGTCCTTTGAAATTAGTTCAAATTAGCCCATTTATTATTTTAAGATTCTGAAATTAAAAATGCCATGGAAGAACAAAATGTTGCCATATTGTCATCCAGATCATTTCCTTCACTTCAAGCTGTGTGGCTCTCAACCACCTTCACAGGCACCGAGAAATCTACTCAACCACCCATGTACTTGACTGTTAGCAAATGGAGAGTGAAAACAACCATCCAGCATCTTCAGAACAAGGGTGGCTTGTGGACAGATTGTCTGGCCACTGCACGATGATTCCCATCCAACTCTGAAAATGTTTGCAAGGAATAATAAAACTGCCAAAGGTGTTTAAGAGCAGTCAGCTAGTTTAAAGTGCTACAGAATTCAGTTTCCTGGCAAATGCTCTAACAAGCTTTGCTACAAAATGTCAACATTTGGATTCACAGCATCCCAAGATACCTGTTAGTTGCAGCTCTGCTGAAGCTCTGAAGGTTTAACTATCTGAACAATGAAAAATTAGTTATGGCTGGAAATATAACAGCATTGAAGCCTAACTTCTCCTGAAAAATATGTGCAAAGAATAGGCAAGAATTCTTCTAAGCTGAAACAAACATACTGACACTAAAGCGGTTTCTGTGCTTTGGCAGTGTTCTTTTCTCCCAAGACAAATATTATTCCATGAGTTATGAGATGGAAACTTTATCCAGTGAACTGGCTCATCATATCACAGTGTTCAAAAAATAACACCCCAGCTTTTTCTGCTTTGGTGATAAAAGAATCCATTGTAGAGCTGTGTTAGAAGTAAAGGGACATGAGTGGTCAATCTCACACCAATTTGCTAAATAATAGGCTAATGATATTTTCCAAAGTGTCTACTTGATGCAAAAGCTTGAAAGCCATGTGCATAAATTGCAAAGAGATAGAATTTCCACAATTCTCTTGATACCTTTATTTTTATGAAGCCTTTGGCCTAAGCCAAGGTTTAATAAGCAGTAGTGAAATTCTTCACTTGAAATTACAAAAGTATCACAGGAATTAAGAACTTAAATCTCTTGGACTATCAGTGGAAATCTTTGAAGACTCTCTTTTTAAAGATATTTAGGTGTGTCAGTATCCTCACTGTCTTGTGTTTAAGGATCTGTGCTCCCTTTGAAACAGAAAGTTTTCAAAAAGTTTGGGGTACTGCAGTATTAGGATAACCCACACCAGGCACACATTTCTCTTGTGTTATGCATTGCACAGTCTAAGCAGTTACAGCAGCCACCACACTTGCCAAAAAGGTGTTTATGGACACTACGGTAGGAAAAAAAATGGCAGAGGCCACAACTAGACCAGTGCTTTGGGAAATCCAAGTCTTGGGCTGATTTCATACAAGTCAGGCAGTTCATGGTCTGAGGTGCCAGACTAAACAGCACTGCAGGGAAGCAGACCTTGCCCAAAGATTTTTTTATAAAATGGGAATTTGGAACTGGTGGAATAACATGATAGAACACTCAAACACATACACTGGACAAGACTAGCCAGCAAATGTATTTCTTTCTGTTGATTTTGTTCTCACAGGGCCCAGAAATGAAGTTCTGAGCCGCTGCCTGAGAACTGAAATGCAAGAGCACATAGAAGGATCTGGCTGCAGTGTGCAACTAGCTGGGAAAATACAGATGTGAATGAATCTCAGGAACTTTCAATGAATTAGATCAGAAGTTTCACCTTCAGTCTCAAAGCATACTTTATCTTCAAATTGGTAGAAATTAACTCTAAGTGGCATTGCATATATATTTTAGAATTAAATTAACATATGCCTCAGTCAAGTTTCTCAATCTGCCATCCTGTCTGACTTCAATATAACTCAACTACAGCAGAAACCTGTTTTCATTAAACATTCACTGTTAAAAAAGAAAGAAAACAAAAGTCAGGACTGAACAGAATTTCAGGGGTCTTAAAAGAATTTCTACTACACCTTAAACCTGGCAGTTACATATTTAAAAGAAATTAAGCATGCACTGAATCTCATTAGGGTAATAATAAATGAATAAATAAAAAAAATCTCTGAACTGGACTGACTAAATATCTTATTGTCTCAAAGTGCAATGAAGACTATATTTTCAATAGTTATGAAATAAAAAAGACATAATCTAAAATCATAATGTCTTTTGTTCCCAAGGATCATTTTTAAAATTGATGCTGGCACTTATCCTTCTGCAGGATATGTCAAGTGCTGAAGTCCATCATCACAATATCCTTCCAAAAGATTTTTAAGGACCTTTAAACATTTTGCTTTCCCATCACTGAGCCAATACATTGTTGCTGAAGCTGTTTCCTGCAGCAATTTTCTTCCAGTCTTCCATACCCATGCTAAGGAAAGCTGGGTATGCCAAGAATACCCAGGCTCTCTTCTGGAGCAGAGTTTCATTGCTCAACTTACAAAGCACACTCAACAACAGGTATTAAATAATGAGAAAATAAAAGGAACCACACAAGGACAGTCCCAATTGCAGTGATTGATAGATGTATATATAAAACAAATAATTTCAAGCAGGGAAAAAAGTTAAATCCTCATAGGATAGAATGTTGGTGGTTTGTATTTTAATTATACAGATCCCATGAAACCTTATCAGTTTTTAATGTATTTTTGGACCTCTTTGGGAAATAAGAGTTTTAACATGATATGTCTTACACACTATATATTTATTAGTGTACTTTATGAACATGCCATTAAGGAAGTCATGTTTTGAATAATGGATAGGATAGGATAGGATAGGATATGAAACTACTTAAGCTACATAAAAAAGTCCCATTTCCAAGAGTTCCACATCATACTAGCTTAGAAATAGTATTTTTGTGCTTTTTTTATGGATGTAGAATGTTTTGTCCTGCCTAAAAGCTCAACTGCAAAGCATGTATAAAAATAACCTACTCCTAATATTTAATGAGAACCTGAGACCTTTTCCATATAGACAGATCACAGTCTGTTTAATTACTTTGTCTACCAAATATCTCTATATTTGAAGTACTCAATTCAGAAAACAGAACAGTAAAACAAACAGTAGAGGTACTTGGACACTTCCTAATGAAGCAGGTTTCTATTGGAAAATGTTAATAAGAGAGTGTTTTAAAATATGTTTGTAGAAAACTTCTAGGAAATTTCTGCACAAAACATTTATACATACAGAGCCAAAGATATAAAGGGCTATGAATTTTGTAATTTTCATAATAAGATATTTTGAAAGGGGCAGTGCAACTTTTTTTCCACTGTTCTCCATTTTTCTAATAAAATATCAGTTTTATTTTTCATTTACCATGCATTTAGTTCGGTGCTAATACACAAGAAAATTAAAATTTTAAGAACCAGGAAATCTCTTGCAGATCAAGAATTCTGATATTTGGCTAATTCAGAAAATATCATGTGCAGCAATTTTTATCATCTGCTTCTAATATAGTCAATATAAAGTGCTGTTGACCAATATATTCCAAGCTTGAAAGTATCTGCAATGTGCTGTAGCTCAGGATTGAGACTTTATTCATTTAACTGCAGAAACAGAATGAGGAAAAAATATTGTTCTACAAGTTGAGGGTTTTTTTCTTGCTTTATATTTTGTAGGGTAGGTCCAGCTTGCTGGTCAGAGGCAACAGAGAGAAGGCAATTAATTGTCTCATCAGTTTAAGTAATTAATTCCTCCCTACCTAGAACAACAGGACTATTATTTTGATGGGGCAGCAGAGTGCCAGCACAAGCCATGAAAATTTTAGAACTACTACCATGTACACTACAATCCAACATTAACCTTCCAGAGGGTTAGTATAGAGATACTATTTTTTCTTAGGTATATCTACTAAATATTTTGGGGATGAGCAGAGTTTTTGACTATCTGAGGATGTACAGCTCTATGTCAAGATGGCCTAATTAAATACTCCATAGGATGTCTCAGCCTTAAGTGTAGGCAAAGGGGTCTTAAATGAAGAATCTTAAAGGAAGGCAAAGAAAAAAAAAATCTAAATTGTTTGGCCTACTTAGAAGTACCTTTAATTAACGTTTTTCTAAACATGGATTTACCTCACATGCATGACATACTGCAAGCACATCGTTTTACCAAGATGTCATTTATTCATCATAGTAATTTTTGTCTGAAAGCCAGTGCAGTCCTTATGTGACCTCTTATGACACTCTGAAGAGTTTGCTGCTCTTAACATCTCTAAACTACTACAACAACTTCTGAACAATGCCAAAAAAGATAAGTGGGCCTTGTCAGGATAACAGATATTATGTCCTGTAAAGCAGATGACTGAAACTAGAGTCTTGACTGACAAATACACAGATCTATTTTCTAGTGGTCCAAGAGCTGATTCATTATTTAAACTCTAGATCTTTGTATGTCCAGTGCATTTTATGAGCAGGAACATTGCCTGTAGAGTCCACAGAGTGTGCACCATGTGCCAAACAAGCAGGTGGTGTAAATGGGTCTAACTCTATTGATGGCCTCAGAAGTGGGATGATTTTCATCCATTGAGACCTGGTCACCCACTGCAGTGATGTGCATAAACACATATACTCTGGAATATATTTGCTGTCATTTCTGCAGTGGGAGCCCACTTGAACACAAGAGATCCTTATGGGTGCACTGAATTAAACCTCAGCTTTATTATAAACCATCTTGGAAGGTGGCTAAAGGCATACTGAAAAAGTAGCTCATAAAGAATTGGTCTTGCATAGTGTTTACTTTATGCTATTCTCTAAACTAATAAACCTGCCTCCTGCTTATGA